>JAHXMQ010012342.1:32211453-32229448 GCA_020466415.1 Ammodramus savannarum pratensis
GCTGGCTCATGTTCAGCCGACTGTCAACCGGCACCCCCAGGTCCCTTTCCAACTGAGCACTGTCCAGCCACACCGTTCCATGCCTGACATTCCTTTCCAGCTGCAGCCAACCCATTCAGGGATTGCTCTCAGCTCTCCCAGTGCTGTGTCCCCCTGCCCTTGCACATTTAATCATAATTGGAAGTCAAGTGACTTTTACGAGATGTGAATGTTAATTACCTCTCAGATTGCTGGAGAGGGTGCTTTGTCTGGAGTTGCTCTGATTGTGGTAATTAATTAGTTGTGCGAGGTCAGCCTCCTGTCTTGCACAGTTCATTGAACAGCGTCTTTTCAAATATTTATAAAGATGTTTTAGTACCTATCACTGAAAGCTGCATTAATGTTTTAATTTGAGCAGGAAAAAAAGCACAACTTAATCCTATCAGACACAACTGTGGTAGTATAGCTACAGAATGGCATTCTCAAATTCGGCATTATGTTTTATTTTATTCATGTTCATTAAAAATAGGGGAGAAATATGTCTGCTTCTGCATTGTAGGAAACAAACTAGAAAAAAATGAACTACAGTAAAACTGGAGAAAAATTTACATTAAATTACTTTTCAGGGCAATGAACTACTAGGATTTCAGGAATTTCAAGATGATTAAAATAGCTGAATATATGCAGGAAATCATCACAGATCTTCCACTAAGGCTTAACATCTTCTGAAAAGTGTCAGATAAGACACATCAGGGCAGAGCAAGGGCTGAACCCAATCATGCACAGGCAGACAAATCCCGGAGAAGGTCTCTCTCTTTGTGACAGACCAATTTTCAAACTGCCTGCTGAGCTACAGAGCCCTACAGGTGAGAGAGGTTTTGTTTGCACCACCAGTCAGTGGAAAGGACACCAAAAGTCCTTGGGATCTCCATCCTGGGGAGCAGAGGCTGCACACCTGCCTTGGGGAGCTCACACACAGCTTTTAGTGCACAGTGACTCTGGCTCTGCTGCACAAAGAGCCCTGCTACACTCTCACTACATAAAAGAAGTTCTAATGACTGCCAGGCTCTAACTGGAATGTTGTGGCTCCTGAAGGAGGGACAGACACACAGCACTGCTGGTCCAACAAATCTGATCACTGGAGAATGCACTGGACACTTTTACCCTGTTCTACTCCTCAGTGCACTCCTCCTGCTCTGAAAAGCAGCAGATAAGACCAGGCTTTTGAAGTTGAACACTTACAAGTGTACACAAAAATGCAGGATATGCACATATTCCATTTAAGAGATGTCCAGAATTACAACTTACCTGGAAAAGAACAACCTTAACCTTATACATAAACCAGACCACTCATCCCATCTTGTTTTATTCTTCCTGAAGGACATCTCTCCTGATGTATTATTATAAGACATGGCAGACTGCCTCCCAGTATGTGGGAATATTACTTGAACAATTCTTCCTTTTCCTTTTAAAAAGAAAAATTTTCTGTTTTGAAAAGAAATTTTTATGGCCCTCTAACACCTCACAGTACCAGCACAACTACAGCTGCTATGCTTACATGTCAGTAATCACTGCCTGATTTATCAAGCAGCTGATCTCACATTTCACCAGGTGTGCAGAATTTCTGTGGGGCAGCTCTGGGGATGGCTGGCCACTCTCTGAATGTGAGAAGGAAAGGCAGGGTGTGATGTCCCCAGCACAGCACCAGGGCAGAGCTGGAGGACAGAAAGCTCCCCTGAGCTCCCTGCTGCAGTTCTCTATCAGGTGTCACTGCTCTCACACCCAGCAACCTCAGAGCTTCATTCCAGCTTTTCTGTCAGACCAGGGTCCATTTTGGGATACCCCAAAGCTCAGAGTCCTCAATGGAATTAAAGCTTTGCCCTAACATTGGCTGATGCTCTTTGAGCAGAGCAAATCCCCCGTGGCTCCTGCCCTGGTTCAGGTGTTGGTCAGTCACAGAGCTCAGTGAGCTGCTCACACACACAGGGCACCAGATTGAAACAGCAGCAGGTGGAAACCTTTCCCCAAGGCTCAAATGCAATCCTTGCCACCCCCTTGAGCTATTCAGGAGCTTGGACACTCACCTGTTGAGCAGGTCCTCTCTTCAGCAAGTGTTCTTTGTACCTGCACACACTTACCTTATTCTCTTTATCACTAATGAATCATCCAACATCAACTCATGGAACAGAATGCTGCCTGTGCATGACAACATTACAAACAGTGAGAAACTATTGGACTACACGGCTTGTTTCCTGAAATCTTCTGAGGTGCCAGCTCTTCTAACGTTCAAAATTGTTTATTTAAGAAATATTTTAAGAAAAAGTCAGCGGCCAGTTTCTATAATCCCTTTTTCTTTTTCTCTCCAGCATGAACAGATACTTTAAAAGAGCTTTAGCAGTAATCCTAAATTAATATTTCATTTGAGTTTCCATGCTAGTTTCAGGTCTTCCTTTCTATTTAACTGTGAAAATTCTTTTTTACTCAGGGTAACTACAGATGAGTTCTGACACCATACTATTCACTGTATACATTTTGTATATATACATATTGTGGTATTTTAAAGGTTTTTTTTTTTACCAAAAAATGGATCATTAGAAGGCTTAGTAGCAGTAGTGGAGGTCAGCAGTATCATCATCTTCATTCCAGGGAAAACTGATTGAACATCCTTTGAGGCCAGCAGACAGTTCCCTCTCTACAAGTTCAGCTTTGAGCATCACTGTCAGAGGGCACGAGAGGCACAACAGGCACCAAGTGATGTGCAGCTGCCACAGGGAAGCAAAAAGATTCCTCATGCTTTTTGCTTCCTTTTTGTCACCTTAAAATATGGGCACTGAATGAGCAAGCCCTGCCTCCATGAGATCTGTATTTCACAAGTGGAAATGGTAAAGCAGGATAAATTAGTGACCTAGGATGATAAATGATCCTTCCCTCCATCAGCCATCCTTCTGTCCAGCTAAGATTTGAAAAATTCCAAGTGCCTCAGTACTTTTGCAGAGATGCCCAGGCTTGGACAGACAAGATTCATTGTTGGTCTGCTTGTTCCACATGAAAAATGTCTTCACTTTTAAGGCTGACAACCTTGAGGACCTTTTATCATCACTGACATTGCTTCCCTCTATCATCTTCTTATCCTCCAAAAAGGGGATGCATTGGTTCTATTCTGATACATTAAAAACTTTCACAAATTTTCCCAAATGTTTACACAAAATTCAGTTAATCTGTGACTGCACTGATTCTGATAAAAATAAAACAATTGCTGCCACATGAGGAGTTCCTCAGCAATCTCACTGCCAGGTAATTGACTGAAGTAGGAATTTTAAAGGCATTCCACTACAGAGCTTTCCTTCTGCAAACATCAAACACCATGACTGTCTTAGAAATGAGAAAGAAACAATTAGAATATGCTCAGCAAAATATTCTTAAATCTGCTTCCTAGTGCGTTCATCAAGAGGACTGCATTGATGTTGGCAATTTCAATTTTTTGGAGTGACTAATCAGAGTACCAGGAGCATCACCCATCTCAATTTGTCATTTAGAATTTAGTTGTCATCATTCAGAGTTTATGCAAAATCTTGTATAGATCAAGAGGCCAATTACAAGGCAGAGACTCCACTGCATTATTATGTAAATAAACTAGAACAATTTCTGTGGAGAAATAAAAAATCCATTAGACAGAACTATAAAATTTGCAACACATCCTTTTTTTTTTTTTTTTTTCATGTTTTGCATAGAGATTCTCCACTCAGCAAAGAAATTTAGAACCTATTTTGTGATGGAGCACATCACATGTCCCCCTTCAAACTTAGACTTATTTTTGTTGGCTATGGAATGAAAATGTGGGTATTCCTTAGCCTAAGAGCACAAAGTCAATGAAAAATTCCATTTCTGTAAATAATTTTAACTCCTGCTATTTGTGGAACCCACAGACAGCTTCTCATTGCCAAGCAAAATCATTAGTACTGTGGGAGAAAAATTTTATCCTAATGAATTCTATGGAATATTACAGAAGTGGCATTTCACCTGAGTGTTCACTGAATGCTTTCACAGGGAAACAACCAGGAAAAGCCTTGCAACTACACTCTGAAGATACAGATGCTTCTATCTGTGATGCAGCCAATTTTTTTTTTACTTCTAAGCTTGTGTCAACTGACAACACACATGAATCTGTTCCCTTAATAACAGCAAAAAGGCTGTGGAATGTCAAAAGTTAAACATTTCTTGTCCCTTGTAAAATTTTATAGAGTTTCCTGCCCAAAACCATTTTACTGAACTTATGAGGATGCATTTATAAGTAATTGATCAGGTTCTCAATCTTTCACCCTTCAGCTCCTTGTGTGTTCTGCCCACCTACAGAACCTGGGGATTCTGGGGCTCTTGAAGGATTGTGGAAAGAGTTCCTGTGGAGAACCTTGGTAAAGTGAAAAAGCAAACAAACAAAACCCCATTGTGGATTGTTACACCTATGTGCAATTTCAAGATGTTGAAGTATGGCAGTGGTAGAGCTCAGTATCTCCATTAAAATTCTGCTTGCATACTCATGACCTCATTCTGATCTAATACCAAATATTTAATAGATCCACTAACATCACCTGTGTATTTATAAGGAAATAAATTATTATTTATAAAGTATTTAACTCTCAAGCAGGTGTAAAGTAAATAAAATGTCTCAGTGAAGGGAAACTGAGACATCACAATAAGTAAAATTCCTCAGGCCTGTGTAAGAATTCATGTTTTAACTCATGTTACTCCTATACCCACCAGATAAAATTTAGATCTACCTGAGTTTTGAAGATAACAGATTCTCTTCCAGAAAATTAATGGCAAAGTTTCTGAAATTTCCAGCGACTTACACCTCATAACAACTGAAATTGTGGGAAAAAAATAAATAAAAGAGGGCCTAATCCACCTCTGATGATGTCAGCAGAACAAAGGCAGAACCTGTGGAATCGTAGCTGTATGGTATGAAACTATTTAATACAGTATTTTTATAGAAAAAATAATAGCTTTAAAATTCTATTGACATTAATATACAGCTATACACTTAAGTCATCCAAACACGTGCAGAGCTGCAAAAACATTCAAATAGAATTTGTATAAAAAGCAAAAATTTTCATTAAGAAAATGGATTTAGCCATTTGTACAAAGTAATGTTTTTTTGCTTCAATTTGCTCTTCTTTAGCTTTCATTTTATAAGTTAAATTTAAAAATTAGTCAACACACTGAATTAAGTATGTAGATTTTCATTTAAATAAATCAGTCAACAATATTTTTTTATAAAGTATTTAACACTTCATTGTAGAAACATAGGCAAAATGACTATTATAACCAAAATGAAAAATACTGTTCAATTTAAAAAAATGTACTTAAACAAGAACCTGAAAAAGTTTATGATATGCATAACATTGTTCAAGCAAAATTGCACTAGTATTACATAAATCAAGAGTTTTATAAAGGCCCCAATATGGCAAAGTTTAGAAATAGGTAGTATGCATGCACAATAGTACAACAAAAATCTCTTATAAAACAGCAGTTATTTTTGTAATGCTTGTACAAAGGGAATAAAGAGCAACCACAAACATATTTAATCTGTTAGGTTAATATATTATGATAGCTAAAAGTCAGTCATGTCTAGCAGAGGAAGGAAGAGTCCTCCACAATGTATGTGTGAATACGTCTTTTGTGCCTTTAAAGTTATGTATAAAATATTTTGATTCAGTTCAAACCTGAAAGAAATTTTATTCTTTATTTCCATCAAAATTAAAAAAAGGTGAGTTGGATTTTGTCTCTTAGCAACAACAGAAAACAGGCCAGGTCAGAGAAGTGCTGGAAACTGATACTGATGCTTTTCACTTTTGATACTTGGACTTTGATCTTGAACCCAGACTACAGAAACTTGGGCTTTGCTAAGGTTTCACCAATATGCAGCTTGGCTCCTTTTACCTCCACGATACCACAGTTTATCTTAATTTAAAGAAACTGCTGTGTTTTGAATCCTTTAGTATCACTAAAGAGGTGTGAGGGGTTTTATTTATGATTGTCAAAACCGAATGCTGTGATCATCTGAGTGTGCTTAAGGTTTGGGGTCTGGCTTTGTCCCTACTGCTTGATGTGAGTTGGGAGTTATTAATCCATAAGAACTGTGTGTGATTAAGTGAATAAACATGTAAAGCATGTGTAGGCAATGCCCTCTTGTGCTCTAGGGTGGCTACTGTCCTACAGGACTGTTGGTGTTTGAATGCTTTGTCCCACAGCAAGTAAGGTTTCAGCTTCCAAGATATATCGTCACTATGTTCTATAAGGTTTTAATAAATACAAAGCTTGTTTACATGGTATATATGTTTAGTATATCATGTACAGTCACTGGATTTCTGAAACATAATCATTGTGTTCATGCAGATCATTAGATGTTTCACTTCTATAGTCTTGTTTACTTCTTGGCAACCTAAAGCTAATTTAAAAGCAAGTTATGTTTGTTTGTGAAAAGTTATCTAGCTTCATCAGGATCTGAAGAGAAGTTCTAATGGGCACAAAGAAGAGAGTAGACCATTCAATCATTCTTTCACCATTTAAAATAAACAAAATTACACACTGTACTACAGCTTCCAGACTACATAATGAGAAAGTGCAGATACCATCTTCATCGATTAAGTAGAACCAAAAAAGTTCATAGAAAATAGATTGCTCATTTTCACGCTACAAACGAATATGTTGTTTGCCATTTTAACAAATTTAAAGGTGTGTTATTTCAGCAGCATTGTTGTAAATTGTACCGTAGTGCAGTTTCTTTTTCATAAAAATACCTTACAAATGGTCAGTCAAAAGTCATCAGCAAAAGAAAGACCCAGAAAACAATCAACCAAACAAAAAACAGAGGTAATGCTGATGCCAAAACAATTATAATACTGTTGGTACATAGAAAAGTAATCCTTATATTTTATACATTTATACAGAGTATAAAAGGTAACAGCAGATTATGCCACAGTCTCCCTTATCCCAATATCTATTTTCTTTGGAAGAAGTTCTCTTCTTTCATCAACACTTGCTAAGGAGTTTCGACAGTTTTGTCCATCCACGTATAACTTTGCATATACTGGATTGGCGTAATTTGTTGGCTGCAGAGAAATGAAGCAAACATTAGACCAGTCAGATTGAATCAAAATTAGCATTTATGGTAATGGAAATGGCTTTGTTAAAGCAAGAACAAGTACACATAAAATACAACAGGACATATTTAATAGATACCTGGACGTCTGCAAACCTGATGATGAGTTAATTATTTAGTTGAAAATTAAATTCATGATGAGACATGCTATTAAAGTAACCAATGACATGACATGCAGCATATTATGATATTAAAACCATAAAAAACATTGACAAAAATTAAATTAAAAACCTTGAAAAAATGTCTCTGAGGTTGACTTGTCCACCTTATTACACTGGAAGATTTCAGAATAGATATGAAGGAGTTTATAGAGAAGGTGCACTGTGAGACCATGTGACAAGTTTAACAGGAGAAAACTGCAGCCAACAGTTTCCATGTATTACCTGTTCTAAGACATCAGCATCCCATCAATAGCTGACCATGTTTTCGAATTCTGTGGCCCAAATACACAACATGATTTGACCAAAAAATTCAAGACTTTCGTCATGTAAATTAAACTTTAATAATAAATCAGCACAAGTGTTAATATATCATAGTAGTTACAAATTGATAAGACTTTTCTCAGCAATTTTGGTGGTTTGGACTGTAATGAAAAACATCTGTTGAAATGAGTGGCACTTCAGCATAGGGCAAGTCCATTTTTAATGCTGCAAAGCACTTCATTGTGGGAGAAATCCCCTGTGTCTCCACTATTTCCTTCATATTTGTGCCTTTATTGTCTCTAGAAGACTCTGCTATCCAATTAGAGTTCAGCTTTTATCCACGATAACAGGAAAGGGCACCTTGTGGTCAAAATCCTCCTCTTTTTACAACTAATTTATCAGCACTGCTTGGCTTGCACAGATACTGAGTGGAACATCAAGAAGCTCTAAAAAAGGGAAATTAATTTGTTTGGTGTAAGAAGAAGTGGCTAAACTTTGAATTGGCCAAAGCAGAACTGGGTAGGTTTTCCTGACTTGAAAATATCCCAAGTACACCCTGGGAAACAAGGAATGAAAAATGACTTTAAGTCTTAGTTCTTCCTTTCCTTGTTGCTCAATTCTGTTTCTGAGCCCAGGATTAAGATACTCCTCAGTCTGGATGGCTACAGCAGCTGCTCAGTTAGTGAATTAAAAGCTACTCATTCCATCTATTACAGATGAAAAAGTGATTGCCTTGTGGTCCAGACTTTCCTGGAATGGAGGCAGAAAAATGTGAGTCAAATTTATTTAATTAAAAAAAAAAAAAGAAAAAAAAATTTAGAAAGAGCTACTCTCAGTTCTACCTGTCTGTCCCGGTAGACCATTACTTTTGTGGTCGTGATTATAATCAGAAATTTAGTTTTATTCAAATTGTCAGGACTTTTTTACTCCATTGACAACCATTATTAAGGATGATAACCACCACAGAACAGAGATGCTTTGCATCTATGCAGTGCCTTATTGAGTTATTAAAATTATATCTAATATAATATCTAATAGCAGGGTCTGCCTCATGATCCCTCTTTGAGTGGTACTGATTGTACAAGGCAGTCCAGTGAGGTACAGAAAGAAGCTGGAGTGACTATAATTTAAGGGAAAAAGTTAAAGATGGGTGAATATTCTGGCTTTCATCATCCATGGTTCTGTGCTCCATCAGAAAAAACACACCCCATAACAATTATTAAATTTCCAAATACAACATATTACAGTCATGCAAGAACGTGAATGGCACAAAAAATGGATATATACTGAGGCACATGAAAATGAATGTCATATTGATGTCCCTTTTGTATTTTAAATCTTAATGTTTGAAAATGTCATACTAAACTGTAGTAAAACATCCGATGTTTTAGAAGGACCTCTTTTATGATACAAATCCATTGAAATCTGAACAATTAAAATATGCTTTGCAAATATTGAAGGAAATTGTTAATTTTTGTGCGCATCAAATTCCTCTAAAATAAAACCACTTGTTTCCATTATTTGGGACCATCTTTCAGTTTGATAAACTTCACTAAGTGCCTGTAATTACATACAAATTTTAAATATATCGGGATAAATGGCTGTGATGACCATGCTAAACTTATATAATAACTTATAATATGGCAAAGCATCGCATTGCTTACTGGTTTTTTATTCCTTTGCAAAGACATTTGCAGTTTTAGATCATGTTACGATGATGGGTACAGATGAAATTTTGTATGCAGAGGGGGACCCTTTATTTCAAATAGAAAATGTATTATTTACTGTCATTCTTCATTCCAGTAAAAGAAGAAAAACAAAATTAAAAATGAACAGAAAATGCCTCTAGTCAAAAATGACAGACAAACTTTCTTTAGAAAGGGGCTGTGGTGGAATGGAATGGACTTGGATCATCATTTCTCACCCCTGTTGATAGTGGTCCTTTCAAGTCAGAGTTTAGGTAGATTGATGGAGCTGTGTGGGGAAGCTTGAATGCAGTGGACCCTCCCCCTATGTATCTGGCCTGTGTAAACAGAAAATTTCAGTTTCTGTGCTAATAGAGCATTTTCCACGTGTACTTATCAACACTGTCAAATAAACAGTGCACCAACTGAAAACATTATTTTAGAATGATCTACATTTATAAAAACCTCCTTCCAGGCGATCCTCAGCACGAAAAACTCTTACATTCAACACAAGAATAAAATCCAGCATTTTCCAACCATTTTCCACTGAGGATTAGGGCCAGACCTCACAATAAGCGTTGCCTCAGCCACTCTGCCTCCAGTGAGTAACTCCATTTTCAGCTTACCTCCTGCACTGAGCACACTGCCTGTGTGATGCAGTGGTGACATTGCTGGAGCTATCAGTAATCCTGTTATTGCTTTGTCAGAAGTGGCAGGGAGTGATGGCTGCCCTTTGGTGAGCGCCTGATTACGGAGCTCCGGGAGAGATAGCGCGGCATTACCCCGCTCATCCCGTGTCACATCACTCAGGCACTTCAATCACTGCGCTGCTGCTGCAGGACTGACAGCCCCTCTCTCAAAGAAATGATAATACTTGCTAGCTTTGTGCAAACATTTAATCTGTCTGCCCCGTCAGGGATCCCAGCTCCTCGCGCCTTGGCGAGTTTTTACATGTGGAATAAGTTACGCTCCTATGCATGCATGCACTCTTTCGTGCTTCAGACAGGGGCTGGACAATAATGTGCTTCCAATTTTAAATATTTCCCAATTTTAAATTTTTGCCACTTGACAAACCAGGTTGTGGTTTGCCAGCTCACAGACACGTCTGTCTTGACAAAAAACCCCACTCATTTTGTAGTAAATTTCGAACTCTATTTTGATCAAATACGGGTGCTAGGAAAAATGACCATCAGACAGCATCAAACTGCAAAACAGCTGTTAATACATACATGACATTTATTCTAATGAAATCTAACTTGGCTTTATACTCATTAGCTAAACCTAAATGTCATTGTTCTACATTTCTATTTGTTACGCTTAAAGACAAAACCTTGCAAGACATAAAATGTCTTTGCCACTAGAAAGAGAAATTACCTTTTCTGCATTTAGAGCAAAATCTGAGGCTAAAAGACCACCTTCACTGTGGTCATGGCCCACCTCATACATGTTATATGATGGATTGCCAATTTCTACATTGAGTCCTCCATTTATCATGGGTTGTCTTCTGATAGTTTTTGTCCTGTAATGCATAAACATACAAAAAAAAAAAAAAAAGAAGATAGTGAACTTTCAAGCGAACTGTTGGGTATTTTGTTTCTCTTTAATCTCTAAGATCAACGGGAGACAATCATAAAATCCTTCATTTTTTCAAGCAAAGTAGCAATCTGAGTCTATGTATAGATCTCACAGAAGCTGGAAGCAGAATTTTATTGTTTTTCTCAGTTTGGCTGTAGTGGTATGAATTCATACAAAGTGCTAACTCGCCATCTACAACCCTGACTTCCTCCAATTATTTCCAGATTTTCCTCACTTCCAAGCAAAGCCTTGCAAAGTCATTGCCAATTCCCTGCAGGAATGAAGGCAAAGAGAATATGAGTCATGTCCCATTGCTCATTCATTTCACTTTTGTTTCAAACCAGTTGCCCAAAGTCAGCTGTAAACTGAGGACAAGCAAATGGTTCCATCAGGATGCATTAAAAATGTATGAACTTCTCCTCGTTCCAGTTTGCATTCCCTGCCAGTGGTGATTGGAACACTGAAGTTCAACTTGAATTTTCTTTCAAGCTTTAATGAAAGACAGAGCCTTATTTTTAACCTTGAATTAGGTATCAGTAAAGATAAGTGATTGAGTTGAATTGTTTCTGTTGCTGAATTCATTTCTTTCAGCTAAGGAGGTGATTTCAGCCCAAGCAATTGAAATAACCTCAAGAGGGTAATTTTTTCCCAGTGCAATATGTTCTCTAGAATTACAAAGGAATAATAGGGAGGTCACAGTCAGGATGATAACAGTCAAGTCCTCTTGTTGGCTGAGTAAGATGCAGTCAGTGTCTGAAATCCAATATACTAAATGATCTGTATTTTTCAGAAATGTCATTGAAAAAATATTTCCTAAAATAGGCACTTAACAGTAGCATGCAAGTGTTGAACAGCTGCACCTAGTTTAATACTTGACAGTCTTCTCTAAAGAGATAAAATAACTCTAAAATACATTTTCAAATATAATTTTAAGAAGAAAGCCCTTTATTGAGGCTAGTTCTATTTCTCTGCTGAAAATCTATTATTTAACAAGTGATTCTCAGTAACCTAAATAATTTACAGAGCAGCAACTGGTTTCAGGATTTGGCTATCACTAAACCTGGCATTTTAGGTGCAGCAGCACATAATGACACCCATGGAATCTGGCAGGGTCAGCACTACTAACAGTATGGTCAGGAAATGTATTTATCTTATTGGCTTTACAAAAAAGGTTTTAAAAATTGATGCTCACCAGTTTACACTAGAGTTTGCAGGGGAGAGAGATGCCAGATCATAGTAACTTAAAAGATTCTTTTAGCCTGGAGCACTGAAACAGTCTCATAAATGGCCACATTTGCAGAAACAGCAGATTCATCACTTACTTTTAAAGGACTTAACAAAGAGACATTATCTTGGTTTCAGATGTGGGTAACAAGCCCCAGGAGAAAGGAAGACAGCTGCTCAAGGCCAGCAAGCAGGACAGCTACAGGCCTGAAGGAAATGGTTTGCTCTCTGATTCCCACTCTGCCTTCCCATGTGGGCCATGTCCTTATTGCCAGGAATCTTCCCTTGCTAAATCTGCATCCCCAGCAATGTGATGATGTTCTTTGAACATCTGAAGGGCAGCAGCTCTCTCAGGTGCCTCATACAGCAGAAAGACTCCTGCCTCCCCTGGCCACCAAACATGGCCTTGGAAGAAATGCACAAAGTCAAAAAGTCAAACCCAAGCTCATTATCAGCTCTAAAGCAGCTGAATTCAAGAGAAGAAAATATTCCTTTCTCAGTGCTGGAATTTGTCTTCCTGTGCAAGATACTAAAGAAACATGTAGTAAGGAAAAGGTTGGGGACCTTACAGTAAATATTTTGAGTATTGTTTATGTCTTCAATATAACTAAGATGTAAAAAATACTCAAAATTTGAGTATATGGTTTCAATGAAATACATTAATTCTGTTAAGTTCTCTAAGTCTCTGGATAAAGTTATTGACACTTATACAGCCTTGTCAGGATTGAGCAAAATGGGTAAGAGCTACAATTTTTTTAAATTACTGCATGAGGAATTTAAGTATCAATAACAAAGGTGGTTGCTCCAGCAAGAACCAAAATGTAACTGATTTGCTGCCTCCAGAAACAAGTCTTGGGTCATTTGTTGCATTTTTGCTTCTCACATAAAGTAATTTTTTTCTATATCAGAAAGCTGCAAGATACTTTAAAGATTTATTTTTTTACTTCATAATAAATTACCTTCAATATAAAATTTCTTACCTTCGTTTTCTTTTGCAAAGAAATAGTCCAATTACAAGAGTAGTGATCAAAGTCACCAGTAGAACAAGAGGAACAATGATTGCTATGCTTCCTAAAACAGAAGGAAATATCACTGAATAATCATGGCTTCACAGCTGTAAAACAGTTAAATTAATTAAAAGAGAATAATTTCCCATGCCAACAATGCAATTTAATGTGATGAGCTTCACTCATCAATTTTAGATTTTGATGCTGATCAATAAAAAACCCAACTTCATTACAGTTAATAGTGTACACACAAGTACTTTTATGAACAAATCAGGAGTTTCCTCTTTTTGGATACCAATATAATTTGGATTAATTCCCTGCCCTCATTTGCAGCAACAGTCCATGAAAATCTGGAATTACTGAACAATTTGGACTGGAGTGGTATGGCCAGGATCTTCAGCAGTTTAGATAATGCAATTATTAATTTAAAAAATCCAGTAGTCCTAGCTCTGGTTGAAGAATTAATTGGTATTTTAATTAGTATTAGTATTATCTTTATTTGTGGGAAAATAAAAAGCAGCCAGCAATCTTCATTTCTAGATGGTTGGTGCATTCCTGCATTTTGCTGCATTTTACTGCATTGTACTTGAGAGCCAACAATTTTGTTATGTTGATATAGGCAATCACAAAAACTACAATAATGCTTAATGCAGCAGAAAAACAGTGCACGGATCAGACAGCAATGTTAAAGGAGAGGAGGGAACAGGGAAGAACAAAATGGGCTTCACATTATTTTGGCAGATAATTTCACTGAAATGAGACTATCTGCAAAAATAAGGTCAGTAACTGTACCCTTATTTCTGAGCCTTGCTTTTAATATCTGCTCATAAAGAAATACATGCAACAAATAATTCTATGTTATAAATACAGGACTTATAAAAGTAGGAATCCAACATAAAGCCAGCATGGAGCAGCATGTATTTTCTTTAATATCACAATCCTTAACTGGTGGAAAACAAAAATATTGCTGGCTGTTTCACTGACAACATTTATTGATTTATTAAAAAAATAAGCTGCTGGCAGTGTCTGCTCTACATTAACCACAGTCTAAATAACGAATTGAGAAGTGCTTTGAATTCTGCCTGAAGGCTTTCTGCCTGAAAGCCAAGTCAGGTTGTCAGAGACACGAAATGAAGCACTGAATAAAAACTTGAAGCATCCTGAATTCACTTCAGCTTATGAAGATTCAGCATGTAAAGGATATTACAACAAGGCTCTTTTAAGAAAACATTTGATAAATAACTGCCTTAAGTTCTACCTAGGTGCCAAAAAAAAAAAAAAAAAAAAAAAAAAAAAATTAATTTTGGCTTGGCATGTAAGCATTTCAGAAAAAAGCCCAGAAAAGTTTCATCTCTCCACCAAGCTGACCTGAATAGCAGGCAGCTCATTGTGCTGCTCCACTTGGGCTAAATGTGAGCAGGGCAGGTCCAGCAGGGCACCAGCAGCACACTCAGCACTCTGCAGGCAGCCTTGGCCACCTTCAGCTGCCAATCCTGCAGCAATGCCATCCTTTCATGCTTTCAGAGGTGTTTAAAAACATTCAGCAGGAGCTATTCTTACTTTCGGGATGATTTTCACAGTGGGTAAAACTCAGCCCTCTGCAGATGGCCAATACAAAAGTTATGCACTACTTACAGCTCTATTTTTGATGCTTTCAGTAGGATTTAAATGGTCAGAGGTCTCCCACTAGCTCCCTGCACAGGGCTGATATGGCCAAATGCTGTCACTGGATATTCTTTTCTTTAAAAAGTGCACTAGCCCTTGGAGCAGGGAGTGCAAGGCCTTAGAACTGCCTTGTGCAACACCAAATGGCAACCTAAAAGTCTAGAAATATCTACTTTTTTTTTTTTTTTTTTTTTTTTTTTTTTTTTTTTTTTTTTTTTTTTTTTTTTTTTTTTTTTTTAAGAAAAAAGATACCAGTAATGAGCATTTCTCATGACCCAAACTCATGTTTTAAGGTAGCAAAAGGCTCAGATTTCTAAAGTGAGCCAAATTTGCCAAGTGACAGCAGTGATTGGAGGTACTTACTGGTGCTGATGTTGTCAGACTTGCTGCTTTTGGGAGCTGGCCTCTCACACTGTGTGCCTGACCAGTTGGCTGAACATCTGAAAGGATCCAATCACGATGGGGAAGTTAATAAATGTCAGCTATTAACACAGCAGCCCATGAAAGAGACCACCAGCACCTTCTCAAGAGCTACATGAACCACAGCAGTGCTTCTACAAAACCAACAAGAATCCTCATGGGAGGAGTCAGCAGGACCCTGCCACAGCACTGACAGCACTCAGAGTGGGCATTTACCTCAAACTTACACCCATGTGTGTTTGATTCCTGTTATTATCACTGCAACCTTAATTCCAGACTTCTTTTCTAATTTCTCAAATAATAATAAAACAAGTTTAATCAAAGGTGTATTGGCATTTCAACTTTTGGAATCTTGAACTTTATAACCACATGTTTATTTGCAGGAATATAGCCACATGTGTGTGTGTAAGCAGGCCTGAGAGTCAAAGAATAAAGAGTTTTCCTAAAGGGACAGGAGCATCTCCTGGTCTCATAAAGCCCTAAAAACTATTTATATTCAGAATATGTGTTCCAGGAGCCAGGTGCCTGGATTATTCACAGCTATTCTGCTCTAATTTCCTAGTGTGAATATCAATATGCAAATAGTTCCTCAGTTGGGATTCAGAGCACTCTCCATGCACACAAGGAAACACAAGGAGTCCAGGGAAGCAGACTCAGCAAATCCATCAAAAACAGAAACAAATACCTGAATAAAATTCAATTGTTTATTCAACCTGCTGCAAATATGATTAAGTTTACTACAGACCCTCAAAGTCTCCTTGTGGAAACGGCAGGAAGTCGTCACTTTTCATCTGTCTCTGTTGCATATTGTGCAATGAATCATGTTTTTTCTAAGTATTTTTGAATTATTTATGAATTTCAGCATCAGTTATCTTTAGGGAGGTGCAACAGAGCGTTACCCTCATACAGTTCCAAGAACTACTGCTATCTGATGCCTTCCTAAGGATTTCATAGATTGCAAAATTTACAGCTGGTTATGCTTAACAACCAATGTTGTTCTATAATAAAAGAAGTTTTGGAAAGACACCAGATATTGTAGACAAAAGCAATGCCATTCTCAGGGAGGAGCCCTGGGCAGCTGTGCTGGTGATGCTTTGGGCTCTCTCCTGTCTTTGCAGATCACTGCAGAACACTGGCTCATTTCTCTCCTTGCTCCTAAACCTCTTCCAGCACAACCTGACATTCAGACAAATCTCTTTACTGCGTCTCTATTAAGCTTGAACTTCTTTTTGGAAAGTTAATTTAGTTTTTGGTAGGATACACTATGAAAGTGTTTAAGCTCTACAGTGGGTCTTCAGAAGCATTATTGATTTTTTTAATATATTGATTATTATTGCTAGTTGATTCATGTATTGTCACACACCAGCTAAATTGCATTATAGTTTAGAATTTCTTCATGTTCATTGAAATAAGTTTGCTTAATTATATAAATATGGCAAATACACACTTAGGTTTCCTCTCTGCAAAGAACCCCCAGTTCCTAATTACACACATGCTTCACAATGATATATTTTATTACTGAACCCAACTGATTTTTCCACCTGCTTACCATCACTTCAGCACACTGCAAGTCACAGGGAACACAACTTTAATCTTTCAAAAGATGCATCTGTTCCTTTTTCTTTCCAGATCTCTTTTTTAGCAATTATGTAAGATAAAAATGCTTGCACTGACAGCTTACCTTACTAAGAAACTGTTCAAGGAATTTGCTTTTTAAAAATATCACTTTTCAACATACAGCTGCAAAATAAGTGTCTCCATTCTTGTAGAGAAACACTATATATCTTTATATTTAGAATATTCTACTCAGCTTCAAGCTCTTGGCACATGACAAACATGAAACAAAGTCTTTCTATTTCTTCTTGATATTTTGCATCATTCCTGCTCAGAATTCAGCTCATGCAATTAAAACTTGTGATGACAGGCAATTTGCATTTAATACTACACTATTGAAGGTAAAAATTTTTTAGAGTTAGACATATCTAATTTTGCAACTAAATTCTTATATCAAATATTTCAAATGCTTCCACTGTATATAAAATCATTATGATAAATCAGTCATAAAAACAGTTTAGAGAAAATTAGGTAGTGAGACTAACAAAAGGATCACCATGAAGCATTCAAGTACAAGCTCATGAGAAACTTGTATAATGTACAATTACATTCTTCAAAACCTTATAGCAGACATGATATCAAAACAGCTGGTGAAGAAAAAAATCCTACAGCTAGGCATGCAGTAAACAGAGGAAAAAATAAGGCAAACATATTAAAAGTTCTTTACCTATCTTGTCATTCTAATTGCAAAAAAATCAGCAATATTGAAACACCTGAGGCATTTGATAGAAGTCTCATAAAAACATTGTTAGTTGCCACTATATTTTAATATTTTTTCCCCAAATGCTTGCTTTCTCCAATAAACTTTAAAGAGACTGAAGCTGGAAGGATGGCTGCCACTTCCTTCTGCACTTTGAGGTGAAATGTCTGCCCTTTGATGCTCCAGCAAGGTACTAAAGGCTTGTCTGGGGCAGTCAGAGGAGAAAAAGGAGTAAAGCCCAGGGGAAAGGGATGTTTTCTGCAAGGGAATTTGACACAGAAAATCAGCCATGAGCAGGCAGATGAATAATGATGGGTTTGGGACATGGACAACTGTTCATGCAGGAACATGGGAAATGAGCAGATCTCCACCAGTTTTAATTGTCTGCAGAGAGAAATTGCTCTTAATAACAGCATTTTCTGGTGTCAGGACATTTTAATTCAGACTGCTCAGTTCCTAGCATGGGAACTGACTCCTGGCTGAGTTGGATGTGCAGTGGTTTGTCCTTTCCCAAACTCTTTGGTAGCAGGAGCTGTTCTGTG
>JAHXMQ010012342.1:32229548-32252198 GCA_020466415.1 Ammodramus savannarum pratensis
GCAAACAAAAAGGCATTAATGAAGCAGAATCACACAGAGCCACTTTGTTTCATCAAGGATGTTCACATCATCACAAACTCAGGAGAAAGAACAGTGGAAATGCCTGATTTGAGTCACTCCCAGACACACACAGATGGAAACAGATGGGGAAGCTGACAGTGAAGGACAGGCTGGAGTCAGCTGAGCGGGGCAAGGGGCTGCAGAGAACATCTCAGGAGCAAATCTCCAGGTCCCAGCAGAACCAGAGAGAGATCAAAGAGCAGCAGCACCACAGGGGATGCCCATAGGAAAACTGAGAGTGAATAAAAGTAAAAAATAAAGGTTGCACACGTTCTGCTGCCAAGGTCATTAATAAAACTGCTACAGCTCTCTCCACAATAATTCAGTTCCACATTTATAAAGAGATGAGTGCTTGGGAAGTGACTCTGAGGAACAGAATGTTACTAGAATTATCTATTTTGAGGAAATAGCATTGTAAAGAGAGATGTTTCAAAAAACTTTCAATTGAGGTTATGAAGGTTTTGCACTTGGAGTGACAAATGTTTAGACTGGAGATATTTACATTTCTGATCATGCTGTTATTGCAGAGTCCATTCATGACAGAAAATGTCTCTCTTGTCTATTTCTGTATAACCCTTACAGGTCAGTGTGAGCAAACTTTCTAAACTCCATTATTCGTGAACTTGGCCATTTGACTATGAAAGGACTGAGTAAATAGGGAAAAAATGTTAAAAAAGAGCTGATTTGGTGACATTGTGCAATTTTAAAAAAAGTTGTTTCTCCTTTTTTCTCCCTCTTTGTGCTGCAGGCATTGTCATAAAAATATAATACAGAAGGCATAACATGCAGTTAAAAAGTGCTTTTGTAGACAACTGCTTTCCAACTCAATATACCAGTGCAGATCCAAAAATGACAACACTGAAAAATTAGTCTAGAGGTGTACAAGAAACTGTGGAACAGTCCTTACAAAACAGGTGGAAGGGGAACTGAAAATGTTTCTTAGCTATAAATGATATTTCTTCATTATACAAAGTATTTTTTTAATAACTTTGCTTTTCCTTTTCATCATTATATACTAATATATACTAAAACATCCTAATGAAAGTATCTAGCCTCACTATCTTAAGAACACTACATTAAAATTTCACTGGAACTTGTCTTATCATTAATATTAAAACTGTAAGACAAGAGAACATTTGGATTACAGTTATTTACTACCTACACTAAATTGCATTGAAAGAGAAAAATCTAAATTCCCTTTTCCCCCAAAACTCTGTAGGATGCCAGAGGATGATAAAAGCCTTGCACTAAACCAAATAATTAAACTATTCCTTATAATAAATTTAGGAATACTTCTGCAGATATGAATTGTTCATACAGGGGGCTGATATAATAGAGTTACATCCACTGATTAACTCTCTAAAGTAAAGCACTTTCATAACAAAGACCAAAAATCCCAACCCAGGACTGATCAATAATTGCACATTCTGCAGCTTCCCCTCTATTGTAGGGTTTCATTATTTTCAAGCAGTAACTTTTCCATGATCATTTTATACATGAAGAAATCACATTTTAATAGCTTTGTCTAATGAGCATCCCTCAACATCATAAAAGGAAAATAATGTAGAAGCTAAGGGATACAAAATTTATACTTGTTACCTGAAAATGAAATACAAATTACCCTGCAATCCAGTACATTCAGAATAGGACAATGACATCATTCAAAAGTAAACAAAACAATGAAAAATTTCTTTTCAGGAACACTAAAAACCCCCTGAAATTTAGTCAAAATATAGGTGAGAAAAAAAAGAAGTGACCTTAAAAATTAATTTTAATATGGGCATGAGATTACTTTGTACAAATGATTATTCACAGCTGCATGATGTTTAAGGAATATTTTCCATGTGCAACTCAGCCTCACTCATCCCAAGGTAAGAAAAAGAAGAAACTTAGACTCATTAGCCACCATGCAATTAGCAACATGTGTACAGTACAGAAGATATACAATTACTAAAAATAATAACAGAAAAATATATAAAAGCATGTCCAGGTGACTACTACTGTAGCTGAAATTACACTGAGCAACAAAACAAAAGGAAAAGGGCTTGAGATGGTAAAACTAAAAAGAAAAGATGAGAAAAGACTGGGTAAGTAGGCAGATAAAAACCCAAGTATGTTTTTCCTAAGCAGTGATATACAGCAGCAAATATTATACAAGTTTTATCTGAACAATTTTAAACTCATGGACAAAGGATATCTGCATTACAGACTAGTTAGTAAAGGCTCCATGAAAAAGATACAAACTCCTCTTTTCCAAGATCTTAACAGCTCCTCCTCTGACAACCACTCTTCAAACACCTGTTTTGATTTGGTTCTTGAACTACTACCAGTTTGTGGTACAAAGTGGATAAAAGATCTTTTATCACACAAAGGTATAACCTGTGGATTATATTCAGTTTTGAGATATTTATAACAAGGATATTTTTAGTTGAAAAAGAAAGCTCTCAAAGGACTGGCAGAATGCTGTGACATTCCTGTTGCAATTGCAATTGGGGAGCTCATTAAATATACCCCAGGAAATCATATGGAAAGCATCTATTGCAGGATACTTGATAAAATTTCCTGGTTTGTGCTGCTGCTCAGGGTTACCAGGGCCTTCTCTTAGTCAGGCTTTTCAGTCCTGTGACTGTTCTACACCACAGAGGCTTTTTCTACTCAGCCTCCAGAAAATGCCAGCCAGGGACTGCAGGCTGCGGTCCCTTTCTTGTCCACAACTGGACCATGGATGTACCTGAACTTTTGTTGAGCAAAAGTTTGGTTTAGTGATGAGTTTATTTATTATAAACCTGCACGTAAATGTAGCACTTGTACATCTGCATGTGCACTTAAATAAAAACTGTTCATATGGGAAGATTTTTCAACTGGAATGTCAGGAGGAAGGCACAGCATCAGAGGAGGCACTTGAGCTGCAAGGGAGCTCCTCCATAAGGAGGAATAAGAGGATGCACTCTTTAATTCCTGGATTCTGGGACCTAAACACACACACTCAGGGGCTGACCCCACACTCTCCCCTCACACAGTGCCTCTCTCCAGCCTCCTGGGTATAAAGCTGGCAAAAACAACCTGGAAACACCACAGCAGGATTCCCAGAGCAGCTGTGGCTGCCCCATCCCTGGAATGTCCAGGCCAGGCTGGCTGGGGCTCTGAACAGCTCCAGTGGAAGTGTCCCTGCCCATTGCTGGGGGTTGGAACAAGATGAACTTTAAGGTCCCTTCCAACCAAAAGCATCCCAGGATTCTGTAAGAGCAGCTCTCCTGCTTGTTTCACTCCTGCAGGAGCTGTTTTTACTAATTTATCCATGTCTGCACTTTCAGGTTCAAACTTTGTTATCACTTTTAAGCAATTGTTCTCTCCCCTATTGTTCATGGTCCTTAACCTGTTACATGACCAAAATTCTCCATTAAGAAATGAAGTTATTTATTCTTTCTCCACCCTTCACTTATCAGTTTCCTCTGTTACCAAATTCAGGCTTTCTTCCAAGCTCCTGCATGGTTTGTGCCTTCTCATTAACTCTCCAGGATGACTTGTTCTACACTACAGAGGAACTGATGTTTGTTCTAATATTGAAATACAACACACACTTGAACCCCTCTGAACAGTTAGCACATCCAGCCACAGGCAACTAATGCAATGCTGTACTCTGTCTTCTGATTTTTATATTTCTAGAATGCCTAAGAGGGTTATGATTTGACCACATTTATTTTCAGATAACAATTATAGCACACATCCATGTGCAGATACAAATACCAATAGTAATACAAAAAAAAAATGGATTTTTAGCAATATATAGTTATGATGAAGGTATAAAAGAAACAAAGCTGAGAGAGAGCAATATTTTGTGCTAAAGATTTTGTAATGAAAGTCCTGCTCATTCAACAATCAGAACCACTCCTAAGTACTGGAAAGTTTCAATTATTTCCAGTTCTCTCCACTGGTATCATACAAGGTGCAATTTCTCTCTAAACCCAGCTTCTCTTGCAGGAATGAATATACAGGTGAGTAATTAGTGAAAAGGAAACAGAGACATAAATAAAGGTATTTATTGAAAGACAGACTGATAGAACAGATGGAATGAACAGTTTGTGAAATACAGAAAAAAAACCATTTCTTGATTATTTCCCATATGAATCTGATCTCCTGATCATTCTTTTTCAAGAGATTTGTGAATTTACTGGTGCAATTCAGGCATGTCTCACACACAGACCCCACCCATTAGTGAGCAGTACTAAAGAGATCTTTGAAAATGTAGTTTGGGACTACTAGGATGGCAGTAACTATTCAGATTATGCTACTTTAAGACACCCTAAATAGAACATTTTTCAGAAAAGGTCATTACCCCAAATTTTAGCATTCTGAAATTCTCTCACAACCTTTGTAACTGAGCAAGAACAATAATGTGGGAAGGAGGGGGAATAACAATCATCACATACCTAAAAATAATGTGAAGAATTAATATTCTAGATTGCATAGAAGTCTAAAGAGAAATCACAGCACATTCTGCATATTTGAAACTGTGACAGAGCTTTCACTGAAACTGGCAATAGGTTTCATAAAACCTTTTTTTTTTTTAAGAAGCCACAGCAAGGCCTTAGTTAATTCCTAAAATGGTCAGGTGAAAACCACAACTCCTCCTTCCAGAGTGCAACTGATATTTAGGTCATTTAGTGCATTCATCATTAAAAAGACACCTTGAGACAGGAAGATAAAAATGTTGAAAGGAGAGCCTGTTCTTACAGGCTTAGAGCTGCTCTGTAATTATGGTTTTAGGATTGCCCTTTGGAACTGCTAAACCTTATTCTTTATTGTCTTCACTGAATGATAATAAGGGCATGATTATGTGTAAAGTTTGCATTCTCAACTGATCTGACTGTGAGAGAGAGCAGAGCTCCTGCTGAATGACAATAAACCCAGGCATCTCCCATTTCTTCTAAAAATCACCCACTCCCCAGTTAGAAACTGGTTTAGAAAAACATTGAGCTGTGGACAAATGGCTCATGGAAAATTTGAGGGAAAAAGCAGGAAAGGTACATCCAATATGTGACTTTATAGGCAGCAGTATTTTGTTCTTAGGGCTGCATGATTCTGAAAACACAAGCATGATACATGGAGATACAAAAAGCTCAAAGCACCTCTGTCCCACACTCTGCTGACCACTCCATGCTTTCCCAACTCTAAAAAGTGATAGTTAGAAAATTAATTTTGTGTCCAATGGATTTATGGTACCTCAAGCCAGAGAGTTTCATTGCATGAGAACATTGACAAAGCAACTGAGACCATGTTTAAACAAAAAATTACATTATTCACCCTAAGCAGACACTGTCTTTGCTACTCACCAGACACCCACATCACATCCCCACAGCATTCTGTGTTTGCATAAACCATTCACTGAGTGAAGTTTAAATCTGTGTGAATTTCACATTTTCTCCCAAGTCCAGGTTTTTAGTTCATGATTTCACTACTGACTTTTGCATCACAACCACTGAGCAATGCTTGTTCATCTGGCAGGTGTTTTGCATCTCTCTGTACATCTGCCCTACAGGATTTTCAAAGAATAAGGTTGTTTCTTTTTCTGATGAATACTAAAATTTTCTCTTCAAGAAACAGACCTAAAATCCTTTATAGAAATAGAGAATACAAATGTAATTTTCTTTTTTAACCAGAGAACTCAACTTTATGATGTAGCTCATATACTTTTGTTTAACAGTTTCTATAAAATTTCTATAAAAATTAACAAGACTTATAAACACAAGCTTCATTCCTGAAGTAGCACCTAAATGGCTGTTCTGTTCCTTTTGTTGTTCAGATAAGAAATAGGAAGTCAGACTACAAATCATGTGCAATATCACTGCTCACTAAACTTAATGCTATGTAGGATTAACTTGGTAAAATATCTCAAAACATGAGCAACAGAGGCCAAGTGGCATTTTCAGTTTTTTCCCAATTTATTTAGTAAAATAAAGCCTTTTATTTCTTCCTCTGATGATACACACACTCCAAATGTATTTTTAAATATACTCATCAGTGCAACTCTCAAAGGGTAAGTGTGTATTATAGAAATGGTCCCCCAGATTAAGTATATATTGTGAAATGTATGTGAATGTGCATGACTTGAACCAATGAACCGTGGCCTGGAATGATGTCACAGAATGTGCAGCATTAAGTGGAAGGTTAAACCTACTTGCATCTCGGTTCATTAAACGTGGTTAAAGTGCAAATTCCCTCATTCTGACAGTAGTAATCACAAGGGTTCACTTTCTGGTCACAGCGCTGACTTTTAAACCCCACAGAGCATCTGCAGAATTTCAGTAAAATAGACCTACATAAATATTCTGCCTTGTGCTGGACAGATTCAAACGCGTTACGCACAACGACGGCAAGACACGCACACGTACACGGGCACACACCCACACAAGACAAAACCAATGTTTTCTTTTCATGGAAGGCCCATCTGACAACACTGGAAAGTTTGCTCATGACTGATAATCAAATAGTCTTTAAATAAATGGTCTAAATAGTCTTTAAATAGTCTTTAAAACAATGGGCCTATGCTGCCTGAAGGGATCTCAGAATATTGTACATTTCTAAGATGTACATTTCTATCGATTGATCCAGATTGCAACGGCCTTAAAAATGGTCATTACCAATTTCTTGGCATTGTTAGTGGTGTTGGTGTATGCTGCAGCATTTATGTATTGGAAATCCACACACAAATTAAAGCACAAAACCTTTTGTTTTTGTTTGTTTTTTCCTTGAGATGCTATGGTGTTCCATGTGAATTGAGAAAAAACATGAGAGTTTTATAAGACAAAAAATTAATGAAAAGTCACAAGTTTCCAAAATAGCCATTCTAGGTGTTTAAGCAAATGAATCACCAGGTTTAGTCAGCATATTTGGGCCTCACAAATATGATACTCTCCTTTTGATACTCTTCTTTTGTCAGGATTTTTCAGTCTCTAGTCCTCAATTAAAGACGTTTAAGGAGGCACAAATAACAGGCAAAATGGTAAAAACAGGAAAAAATAATAATGAAGGAGAAAAAGAACCACCAAAAGTATTTCTAAATGAATAAGGGCTGCCATGCAAAACTAAATTACATTATCTTCAGCCCTGAACCTGCAAACATAGACTGAAAATTCTTCAGTGCTAGTGCCACTACAATTGTGTGTCCTTTTTCTCAAGCAGAAGTGCTTCAGCTCTCACAGGGAGGAATCCTTGCCACACCTCTTCACTGGTCACACTAACAAAATCTAGGCATTTATGAAACTCCTTTGAGAGTCTGAATAAAACTCCCTTTTTCAAGATCACTTGCATCAACACAAAATGAAGGAATGGCTCTGTCTTTATTCACAAAGTTGTGGAGCCAGATCCCTTTGGGCAACAATTTGCTCATGTCACCCAGGGTATGAGATACTCATGTTCAATTCCATCTTCCAACACCTCTCCCAGCCTGGAGGATGCTCTGAGCTCCAGGTAGAAGAAGACCATTGTGAAGTGAATATTTTAAGGAAATAAATTAAAAAAAATAAAAAATAAAAAGAGTGTGACTAGGTAGCTCAGAGTAACTGAGAGCAGGAAAGAAATTAATTTCTTGCTACAGTGACTGCTTCAGTATTTTATATTGAGCAGCTGAAAAAGAAGATACACCATAGCTCTCAAGAAAGGAGTAGAACGTAGGCTTTTCTGCTTGCAACAGTATTTCACTTCAAAGTGACAAAATACCAATTTCTTTTGCATTTTATGTCTAGGCTTAAGAAAAGCACCCTGAATTATTCTCTTGACCATGACACAGGAGGGAGAGCACCAGAACAGCTGCAATACTCTGGGCAGTGGGAAGGTTAGGGCAGAAATATGAAATAGGTGAGCATATCTCCATAAGGGAAATAACACTGGCATGATTTTTCCTGTTCTCCAGCTGTCAGGAGAAAGGTTTTGCCTCCAAATCTGACCATTTCTGTAGGAAAAAATAATTAATCCACCTCTGAGAAACAGGACAGGCAATCTTGAGTTTCCATTCCAGAAAAAAATCCTTGAACAGACCTAAAATTACTATAAGTCTCCAGAGTTATATCTTTGTATCTATACGCATTCACAATCGAGCCCTTACTTCTAAATTTCAACACACATTTTGCAAAAAGGTATGCAAAGTATGAGGTTACACAAACAGCTAGAAAACAAATGATGTAAGTCGAAACTGCAACCAGCCCATTGTTCATCCAAGAGAGACCAAAAATACAGAAACATGCACAATAATTTTAATATTTGTTGTCACACAGGCATTATGAAGATCTGCAGGAGGCAGGATACTCACAGACAGACAGGTATATTTGTCTCTGGGTCCAGCTGGCAGGTGCCACCATTGTAGCAGTAGCCATCACACAGCTGACAGGTGGAGGCAATCTTTCCATTAGTGCAACTGCCATGGTCAAAACATAGAAAAAAAAAAAAAAGCAAAGTGTAATCAGTATTTCAGTAAATCTGAGCATTTAATTGTAAAATCAGTATTTTAATATTAATAGATATTATTATTATAAGATCTACTAATTGAAAGAATTTTAGGTTACTGGTTTGAAAAGTTATCACGGGCAATGAGATTATTGCACAATATGTGTTAAATCTTTCTTTTAATGAAAATAAACTATTAGAATACTAAACAATCACTCAGCACTAGAGCAGCACGTTACCTATGCCTCCACCAGTATTTAGTATGTTTCTAATCACTGTCACAGATAATGCAGAATTTTCAACAGTGAAGAACAATGAAGAAATTTCAACAGTATAGAAAAACACCATTGCTAACTTGATTAATTTCAGTGTTTCCAAGTGAAAAGCCATTGAGTTTCCTGTTATATTGTGCTTCCTCCAGTGAGGAGTGCTCCACAAGTTGGTTTGAAAGCCAGGATCCAGCTGGTTTGGTATGGGCAGGAGCCACACAGAGGAACTGAAGTGCCGTGACCACACCGGGGACAAACTACGGCACGAGAGATGTCAAGGACAACACAGCAGAACTGCTGTTCAATGTGGGATTTGGCACAGAACCCCTTTCCCTCACACACTCACTTGCACACCACGTCCCTGCTGTCCTTGCTGGCGATGCAGTGTCCCCCGTGGCAGCGGGTGCACTTGTCCACCTCGCACTTGGGGCCCTCGAAGCGTGCGGGGCAGACGCAATCCACGCGGCCGTCGGCAGAAATGGTGCACGACTCGGAGTTGACGCAGTAGTGGTGGCAGACATCTGAAACGGCACCAGACCTCATCACTAAAAGACATTAAGGAGCATTATGGAAATAAATACTAAATAAATAAAAAATTGTTTCCATGTTTTGAAAGGTACTGTAATAAAAACAAAATGGAAGCTGAAGCCGGTGACTCACTGGCAACCACAGGAATCGAGAATACCCCATAAACAGATATATAATATATTAACAATGTAATCTTGGGAAGTGAAATGGAAGTATAAACTCATAAGAGGGTTTTTTTTTTTCCTTTCTAGTTGTCTAACCATTTATGGCATCATTCCATATAATATAAAGGCTCCTGATGAGAAAAGCAGAGCAATGTTAATGTATTTAATGGGACGTTGGCTGAATAAAAATCTTCTGATACATTCACATTACCATTAACAGCATTATGCTAAACTGAAATTGAAACGATATTTTGAAATAATTAAGTTTTATTTTCATTTATCCACATATTAAAATTTCATGAAGTTCTAATAACAATATATAAAGACATAATCCATAAGTTCTACAAAGTGCTACAAACAGCCATAAGCTTTACAGAGTGTGCAATACCCCATTATGGTATTTAATTGTTTAAATGCCAATAAGACTGAGATTTCAAGTAGTGAATTCTTTGACTCTTCAGAACCACCAGTAACTGTCTCAGTTTTCAATCCCTTTTAAAAAATCAAATTGCCTAACTGAAGAAGCTTCCAAGGGCTACAAAATACTGGCATCCTAACATTGTGGTTAATTTTTTTATTTATGTGGTAGCAACAACTTTATTTTGTGGTTTGTGTTTTTCTTTAAAGTCATCATTTAAGCTCCTTAATGGGCAGGGACACCTTGCACTATCCCAGGCTGCTCCAAGCCTCATCCAGCCTGATCCTAAACACTTCCAGGGATGGGGCAGCCACAGCTTTTCTGGGAATCACTTGTGAGGATATCTCAAAGACAGAAACATATTTTGCCAATGTTACTCTGTGCTGCTTTTCCTCCTCTCCAAGGACAGAGTACTGCTGGAAGAGTTTTGCTGAGGGACAGAGCATGGCAGCTTGAATATTCATTTTATGTCTCCACTGTCTGTGCAGGTTGTAGGCTCATCTGCTTAAGGAATTAGCAACAAGAGTGGCTTAAAAAATGCTAAATGAAGTTGTTCATTGTTTCTTGTTCCCCACTTCCAGGTATGGAATGGCAATTTGCAGCAGGGGACCTGTTTTTGGAACAAAAACTACTGCAGTTTCAAAGCTAATACTGAGAGTGATTTTATGTAAGTGCAGTGCAAGGGGCATATGTTTGCATGCACATTACAATAAAAAAAAACCCCACCAAAACCAAAAACCAAAAATACGTAGGAGTAGGAAGGTCAAATGTCAAAACAATTATTAGTTTTTAGGATTGATTGCAGTCACTAACACCTATAGTCATGTGCAGTATCTAAAATGTTTATGCTACATTTGGGTTGAAATGACAGAAAATTATTTCTTTTTTCTCCTAAAAAAAGGGATTTCAGTTTCAGAGAAAGTCACAGCTTGTGGGATCACCATATCCACTTTGAATGATTGTAACTGCATGAAAATGTTTCCTATTTTTAAGGTAGTTTGGGCCTTAAATGATACAAGAAATGAACTTTAGCTACTCTGTGTGTCTTTTTTCTGGAATTTAAAACAGGGAGCTACATTCAAATACATCAGATTTATGTGTATTTAATAACATGCACAGTGTTAGTAGAATTCTATGTAAATTCAGTCACTTAAATTTATTTCAGCCATGCCAGTGCCTTGACACAGAGCACTCATTTAGGTTATTATCCCTTATGTGAACTAATCACAGGAGAAATTCTGCATTGGGTAATTGGAGACGATAAGTGTGGGGAAAATGAGGTCTTTGCAAGCTGGTAATACTGCAAGCAAATGTCTTCTCCCTGCCATAAAACCCTACTAATAATATTTTAAGCTTGGGAGCAGGAGTAAAATACCTACACATATTCATGTGTCATCCTTTGCATGTGAACTACCTTCAATCACAGCAAAGACAGACTGAAAAAGATGTCTGGGAGGCAACCAATCTTTGCAATAATGCCATATTAATGTATTCCACCTGGCATACGAAGTGAAGGTAATTAATAAAGCAAAACATCATGCACATGTGTGAATAAAGCAAAAAAATAAAAGATACGGCTTTATATACACATTATTAACTGTAGACTGGTATAATATCACACAACTTACTCTAAAAGATTGTAACACTTTCTTTTCCCCCAAAAGACTTAAGTTTTAAATGAGCAAAAAGCTTAATTTTATTTTGTATTTTATAATGTTTCCAAGTCTCTGCATTGTGACAGTTTCCCAGACAATCCAAATCTGATAATAAGCACTGCTTAAAAAGTACCTCTAAATTCTTGAATTTACATTTAAATTAATTCTCTTAAAAAAAAAAAAAAAAAAAAAAAAAAAGGATGTTTGCAGAAGCATTCAACTAGAAACAATTTGTTTGGTTTTGGGTAAGCCTCAAGTAAATATTTTTCCTTAATCTGTGTGTCTGTCTGTGCATGATTTATGTGCTATACTATTTTCAAATACCCAATTGTGTTTGCAGATACTTATTTGTGGATTCATGCAGTTTGTTTAATACCAAGGGGGAGAGAATCACAATTACTGCTGGTTTTCCATTCAAAGGTTTCAATTTATTTCATAGTCTCCCAACTGGAAATATATTCAGTTTACTTCAGTACAAATCCTATTTAAAATACACACTACCCCTTTCCTTGTCTGACAGACCTTTCTCTAAAACTAAATACTTGTTTATATTGTAGATAATTCTAAACCAGTCCTTTCTAACAGCTAATTTCCCATCCCTTATTTTCCTAAATCAAACCTTCTTCAGGAAATTCACTGAAGGTACATAAGAGATGATGGCTTTCACATTTAATGTTCTCTGACAAGCACTATGACAGTCTTACAAGGCTATGACAGTCCTTGCCTTTAGAAAGTTGCAGTCAAAGAAAAGCAGGAGCAGAAAAAAAGGAGATGATTAAAAAACATTATTCAGATCTCAGTAAAATAATTTGTTCCAACTTAAGGATGGTTGCTTCTGAAACATCATCTTTGAAAACATATGGGGAAGACAAATTGTTGTTTTTAAATGAGTGACCAAATTAAGAAATTTAAGATTACGTTAAAATGTTTTGAGTTACTGAAAAGAGATAATGAAAGAAAAGAAAAACATGGCAAGGAAATAAATATAAATGAAGTAAGAGCAAAATGCTTACTAGTTCATAATCTAGTTTTCTTGCTCCGCTGTTAAAGAAGTGAAAAATTAGAGGACATTGTAGAAAGTGAGTAGAACCTCTCTAAGGGCATGGAAACCTTCAGGAAACTATGTCAATGAGAAGAGACTGATTGGTCAGTGGAATGAAAAAACAGGGAGAAAATCAGATACAAAAGACAGAACTTAAGTCCTGAGAACTAAACAAGAGTAACATTCAGAAATCCTTTACAATTCCAACACCAGGATGGGGCAGAAACCATACTCAGGGTGATCTTTGAGTCAGCTGAAGGAATCCAGAATTGTGAAACTCAAAGCTATCCTCAAGGTGCTGCTTGCTGGGGTTAGAAATCAAAAACAAAGGTAAAGCAGCAGTTTAAAAGACTTTTTTGTCTTCAAAGATTAGGAACACCAGAAGGTTCTTTAACCAACTGTGTCAATTCATTACCAGCATAACAAAACACATGACAAGTTGTAGCAGAAGATTTTAACACAATTATCTCATGGCTACTGACAAAGTCATCTGTCTTGTACCGCTCCACTCTATACTTATTCATGAAAATAACAATAAATCATTCCCAAAAAAGCCCCTTCTTCAGCTATGTAGAAGGGAAGAAATCTGCTCAAAGATCACCTGAATACACCAGATGACATTGCCGCAACAGCACGAATAATCTGGGGCCGAATTTAACAACGCTGCAAAAAATAAATCACGCATGCGGGGTTTAAACTTCCATTGTGTGGAGCTCCTCCTGCACACCCAGATGGAATAATTGGTGGGGATTACTTACAGTACTGGCACCTGTCTCCTGTGTACTCGGGCAGGCAGGCGCACAGGGGCTGGTTGCCGGCAGTGACGCTGCAGGTGCCCCCGTTGAGGCAGAAGCGCTCGCACACGCTCTGCGCGCAGCGCGGCCCCGTGAAACCCAGAGCGCAGCTGCACGTCGGCCGGCCTGTCCACAACAGAGAGAGATGGTTTGTGGTCAAAATAAATACAAACTGAAACGATAATCGGCATTTTCTCAACACAGGTTTATGGTAAGAGTAGGAGGTTTCAATGTTCCAGCCCAACCGTGTTTCTCTGGACGCTGAGAATGTGCTTTTGCAAACATTGCTTGAATGAAGAACTTCTGAAAAACTAAATAGTGTCTGGGAGTTATGGGCACTCAAAAACTGAATCTGTGCATTTTCACACTTGTGCATGTGCAGTCATTGACTCTTTTATGAGAAAAAAGTCATTAATTAAAATATACAATTGTCAGCATGATATTTTCTGAAAAATCACTTCACCAGGATTTTTCTCCTGAGAAGATGAGAAGCCTCAGAAAAGAAATGTAAACAATAATTATCTGATTTCTTGGAATGTGGTTTGGAGGTTGCTTACCAACAGGTGCATCTTTGACTGGTTCCATGTGAATGGTTTCTAATTAATGGTCAATCCCAGTCCAGCTGTGTCAGGACTCTGGTCAGTCGTGGGTTTTTATTATCATTCTTGTCTAACTTTCAGATGTCTCCTTTCTCTTTCTTTAGTATAGTTTCAGTATACAATTTCTTTTAATATAATATTAAAAAATAATAAATCAGCCTTCTGAGAACGTGGAGTCAGGTTATCATCTCTCACCTCATCCTGGGGACCTCACAACACCACAACATACAATCATTTCAAAGATAGTCCTAAGCAGGAATTTAAGATTTGAGTGAAATCTTCAAGTCATCCTGCCATGCTGGGTTCCTCCTGTTACAGAGGATAACTGTTGATCTCCATTGGCGGCTCTTCAGAGTGCACTACATTATTCTTGAATCTACAAACCTTGATACATAATCACAAGAAAAACAAATATTTACTAATGCACTAATAGCTACACTTTACAGAACAATTCTTAATAAACCACAAGTATCTGTGCCTGTTTTGTGTTGTTAGTCTCCAGACAATGGAGATTGTTACATAAAAATTGCTGCCTGGCATCAGACCAAAGATGCCTGTAACATCAATATTCAGTGTCTGAAAAGCAGTTAACACTTGGGGATGAACATTTGCACACAATGAACTCCTAGTCTACAGCTTCTTTTCAGAGGATTTTAAAATAGTCTTTAAAACCCAATGCATTTTCCTCCTATGATTCTTCTCTATTGTAGTTTTCCCATTTTTTTCCTTATCTAAATCTCATGTCTAAAGGATTAATAGCTTTGTTACAATGCCACTGTTTTATTAAACCCTTCTACTTTCCCATCTTATTTTCTTAAGGCTTATCTTCTTTAAAACAAACTTCTAGATCCCATTAATGTTTTTCCATCTCCTGACTTTGCTTTTTTATCTCATTCATAATCTCCAGGTAAATGACTCGATGTGTCCAAGCAGCCATCTCCCTTCTCACTTCCTAATAAACTATTCTCATTCTTGATTATCTCTTGTACGACATTATTTTTCCCTCACCCTCCTCTTCACTTTCATTCAGCTTTAAGGATTTTCCTAAATTTGTGGAGAACAAAGTTTAACACTTTTATTTTTCCTGGATTCCTAGGAAGGAAAGAGATGAAAATTAAGCAGGACTTGAGGACCCTTCTGAAATAAAAGGCCAGACAGGTTGGGTTGGAATAAGATGGGCATTAAGGTTCCTTCCAACCCCAAACATTTCATGATTTGGTGTTTATCAAGTTAACTGTGTAATGCACTGCATGTGTGATGCAGAATCACTGGATTGGAATTCCAGGCATAAAAAGGAAAAATAATCTCTCAGATTTTACCATCGACAACCCAATGCATCCACATCCACTTTCCCACTTGCCTCCTGATGTTCACCCCAGCTGCATCTGAAACTCTGAGATGTGCAACCCTGCTTACCTTGCTCATCTTTCTTCACTTAGCTAGCTGTATTATTGAGTAATTAAAATTAAACTGAATATTCCACAAACCCCACAATTTGATTTTTCTTCTGGTCTGTCTTTCTTTTAATCCTGTGCAATCATACAATATCAAATTCTTTGGATAATTTTTCAATGCAAGTGAAGAACCCAAATTTTGTCTCCTCTCTCTGACTCATGCAGAATGATTTATTCCGTCTTTTTCCTTCACTTCTTACCCTTCTAACACGACACACTTCATGTAATTCTTTTCTGTATTTTCTATTTTAGGCTATGCTAATTTAAAGTGTTTTGCAAATCATCCTAAGGGCCATGAGATCAGTTCGTCTCTTTCTCTAATGAGTACAGCGGGAACAAAACCATTGACCTAAAAATAGCTCCAGCTCCTTTAATATGCATCAGCCTGGTTATTCATATCTGTCCCCTGTGATCTAAGCATTAAATCAAAGATGTTGAACTCAGATGTTAGCACACATTCCACTTGTTTTTCCCCATGTATACAGATGTATTTAAATTTCTGCCCCCAAGACAGGGGGTTTCACATCATCCTTCATCTGAAGCAGTGTTTCAGTAAAAAAAAAAAAAAAGATAAAATAGTGGTGGAACAGTAGAACATAGATCTGGAGGTCAGAAATCAGTTTTCATTATAAATGCTCCTCTATCTTTTAAAAGGATGAGACAGTGATATTTTTCTAGTTTATAGAAAAGATTATTCTGTTCTTTAGTAAAGTAGACTTATAAATATGCCAAACTGCTGACAGCTAAATGAAAATTTAATACAGTATAGCCTAAACCCCATTTTTGTCACTCAATTTAACATGACTTTCAGTAATGTTAACAGTCCATTGCCTATTTATACTCAGACTGTTGACACCAGAAATAATACTAATAATGACATTTTCATTTGCCTTATTCTCATAAATTCTTTCTGATACAAAATTTGGTTCCAAGAACAGTTTAACAAAACTGCAGCATTAAACAATGCTGAACAATGTCATGAGGTTTTGTATCATGGAATCAGAACAGAGATTTATGTTAGCAATGTTAGTCATGTAACCAAGATGCCACATAACCCAGAAATTGCAGGATGAGCTCATGCACAGGGAGCTCCAGCACCTCCTCTGGCCATGAAATCTCAGGATTAGAACTCTACAGACACAGAATTAAAGCTCCCTCTGAATTCTTGACCCTCACCACCACAGAAAGACTCACAACACATTAGCATGTAGAAAAATATTCACATGGAAAGTGGTCTATAGAATGTTAAACTGCTTCAAATGCAGAACAGAATTTAGAAGAATAAAGGAGAATATATTCTGGTGACTCTTAAGACCTAAGTTATTTTCAGCAGTAGGATATGAAAAAATAGATGAAATTTTTGACATAGAAATGAAATGTAGTTTTGCCCCTTTTTACAAAAAATAAATCATTCAAAAAGAACAAAATAATTAACCAGGGATGAAAATTTTTCAGTGTTCACTTTGGTTTGGATAGAGAGGCTATAGTTACTCCTGATTTTTCAATTTAATTTGCTCCATAATAACTATTGTCTATATAATAACTTTTCAAATAAACTTCAAAAATATCAGAAATACCTTGGTTTACTTGCTCTGTAATATGTGGGTGACTTCTTTTGGGAATTCATTCATATATATTAAGCTTATATTTATATATATTTTGAAAGGATTAGAATTCTAATAATTCATTCATGATATTGCCTAAGCAACAGAGAAACACTCTGCATTTTCAATAGCCTAATAAAGTTTAAAAAAAATTATAAAATAATTAAAACCTAGGTCAATAGCATTATTTTTGTCAGCTTTCTGCAAGTTTTGAAAAATGAGATCATCCAGATGAATGTCTTCATCAAAACTTACATTATTTGTTTTTTCCAGTCACTGGTAAATTCACTACCAGCAATGAGTGTTTTGAAGTTATGTGTGAATATGCACAATTAATTTCAATATTTAACTTGCTGTCACTAGTTAAGAAAAGGAGGTGGCTCTACATGAGCTTTCTGCAAGCAATATCTTGTCCTTTGCAGTTGTTATCAGCAGTCTGTGGGAACCACAATAATTCATTTCTGTGTGGCTGATGAGCCATAATTAGCTTTACTGAAACAATAGGAGTGGAGAGAAGCTGCATCATTGAAGATAATTAGTAGGTGAGCTGATTGGGATCTATCCCAACAGCTACAAAGCCTCTCTGTGTTATTGGAAAGGAGAAAATAACAATTTCTAAATATCTCTGAGGAGTCTCAGGGACTGCTCTTTCCAGTGCTGGGATCAGCTCCAGGCAAACACCATCCTCATGCTGCCCATGGTCCCTGTCCTGCTGGCAGCACCCTGGGAAACTCCTGGGAATGATGTGGCATCAGCAAAACAGCTTCTTCACTCACAGTGTTTCCAGGAGGCACCAAATCACCTTGTTTTGGTCATAAAATAGAATACAAAATAATTCCTGCTTCATTCACAATGATTCTTTCAGACTACTTAATGCATTTTCATTTAAAGGAAAAGCTTATTTTCTGTTCACTCATTTTGATACAAACTTCACAATTCTGTATAATTAGACATACCTTAGACAATCAGCAAACTATTCCTGCAATATATTTACTTTAAACTACATGGAGAAACAAAGCGTGTTTTTATGGCAACAGTGACTTTTTTTTGCCCAAATTCCCATTAATTTGGCTTACTGGAAAGTGTTCATTATTACACCCAAACTTTTAATTACATGTCTCAGATATGTACTTTTAATTAACTGATGACATTTTCTTTGTTCAATTATTGTAGTTCAATACAACTGTCGTAAACTTATAAATTTTAATTAAAGCTGCTCCAATCTCTGGCTATATAACATCCACATAGGAATTTGCCAAAAGGCTTAGCAGTAAGTAAGCCAACAGTGAATAATCCCTGAATTGCCAGTGGGATTTGTTTAACAAATTAACATTTGTGTGCAGATAATGAGGTTCTACAACTTAACACATCCAGCAAAGATTTAGCACAATCATGCTTTAAAAAAATTAGTAATACCCTGCAATTTACTTAATTAGTTATCACATTACTATTCTATATTAGGTGGGGAAAGGGAAGAGGATTTACACATTGACTAGAACACACACATTCACCAGAAGAGTATTTTGTGTGCTGCACCATTTTATTTGGATCCGAATATGAAGCAAGGTTCATTCTCAGGAAATCTCCTCCTTTTTTTGAGCCAGAAATGATCAGTAAGGAAATTCCCTGACTCCTGGGGAAGCTTCCAGCTGTGGGGACCCTTTGGAAGCATCATCTCACGAGGCTAAAATTGCTGGCAGCCCCTAAGCTCTCCAGAGGCCACGTGTACAAAATGACACTTGTGAGATTCACTGCATCCAAGCTGTTAGAATAACATGTCAGAACTGACAGGGGCAGTTCAAGCCTCCAAGAAAGAGAGGGTCAAGCAAGCTGAAATGATCCCAGGTCGTTTATACTTTGAAATGATCCCAGGTCATTTGTATTTTGAAATGATCCCAGGTCATTTGCATTTTGCAGGTGGGTTTAGATTGGCACTGGTAGATGTACGGCTCCTGCAACTTCCATATGAAAAATTGTCATAATTTTGAACAAAAATATACTTTAAGGAAAGGCAAAGTTGGGAAAACATGTATAACTTGATTGCATCAATTTAGCAGGTTAGTTTGATGACTCAGATGTATAATGGATCAGAAGGATGAGTGCTGTTTGTTGAGGAGGTGTTTGTGAGCACAGACAGCAGCACAGCAGATCAAAGTCAATGATACTGAGCTTACTTAATTTTAAAATAGTAATCTTGTACTTCAGAGAGATTGAAGGAGTTCTTTACCAAAATCAGTTTGCAATATACCTATTGGAACATGGGGATTTAAAGGACGTGCCACTTGTAGACCTGGTTTAGTGGGGGACCTGGCAGAGTTGGGTTAAGGGCTGGGCTCAACCTCAGAGGTCTTTTCCAGTCTTAAAGATTCTATGATTCTATTGCTGTCAGATCAACCTGGTAGGAAAAACTACAAATCTAGACAAAATACAATGCTGAAGTTCCAAAGCCATTAATGAGAAACTGAAAAATTCCTGGTAATAAAGGAAATTTTCATTCCTGTGTGTAGAAATGTGCAAGAATAAAGTAAGGACAGACTAACAACTCTCACATGAGCCTGGCTCAGCAGCTCAGCTCTGCCTGGAAGGCGGAGACAAGGAGAAGGCTGGTCTGGATTTCACACCCTCAATCCCACTGCAGAGGGCTTGTGCATCCCCTGCACCTATAAGTGCCCAGTTCAAGGGCTGTATATCTGACTGGAAAGACAAAATGGTTGCTGCAAAAACACTTGAGGAATTAAGCTTTCTTGGTTTAATTACATTTTTCAATGCTTTTGGGGAGTCCAGTGTAACTTCTCTCAGTAAAACATGCAACAGCCTTAGCACATCATGGGCCAGATTAAACTGTGATAAGGGGCATCTCACTGGCATGCTAGTTTGTTTCAGTAACACACAATTTATGGACTGATAGAGATAAGAAATACAGCCTGATAGGAAATAGAGATTTCCTCTTAATAGAATATTTACCAGGTCCAGGGGCTAGGTATGCAAGGAAGATGAGATGCACATCAACCTGAACATTTTATCTGGAATATTGGATGGAGTCACTGTGATTTAGAAAGATACAAGGTCTTTTTTCCACATTTCCAGCACATGAAAAGTTATGGTGCGGGCTCCAAGGCACAGCCACCCTCATGAATTGGAAATGGCAGATAGGACATCTGGTTAACTTGAAATATGGCTGTTAAAAATTTGATGAAGCTAAAGGGAGCCAGCACAGCAGAAGAATACTCCTATCAATGGGTGTGCACAGGCACAGCCATCAGAACCAGTTCTGTGTTCATCTCAGCTCTTAAAGGCACACTTTGGTCAGGTGTACCACAATAAACTCCAGCTACTGCTAAAGGTTCAGATTACCCCAAATCAGGCAGCTGAACAATGAAATGTGGCTGGTGGTGACACCCATGCTGGCTCTCCTGATGCACTTTAGAGAAGGCACATTGGGGACAAAGCATCAGGCTGATTCCTTCATCCCCAGGCTGATTTCTGCCCTTCCCAGGCTGATTCCTCCATCTCCAGGCCCATGTTAAGAATTCAACAAAATGTATTGTAGATCCTGCTCATATCTTGCCTCTACCTCTTGCAAAACCTACTGCACTAATTGTTTTAGCAAGGCTGAGAGATTTCAGAGGCTGGATTTAGCAAATGAAAATTAAAAATATCCATGCAATGGCATAGCTGTGTGAGCACAGCAAGTGTGAGCTGCCTGGGAGAGGGAAAACAAACTGCTGGAGGTGAGAGAGCCCTGTGGCTACTGCCAAAAAAAAAAAAGGATTAAATAAAACCCTGGGGTCTCTGCAGGACTCACAACAGAGCTGAGTTCCAGGAGCCAAGTTATTAATTTTATTAAGCCTTTTAACCCCACAAAAGAATCAATTAGATGCCAGACATGTAAAAATGTGGGAATAAACATCCTCTCCTCAGATGATGAGGAAGCTCTGCACACCATTTAAACCATCACTTCCACGTCCTCACTTAGCATTTATTGATCCCACCACATTGATAAAAATCGCTGCTTATCACTTGTGCCAGTAGTTCCATCAGCTGTTAGGAGCAGTTTAAAGTCTAATTCATCAACTTCCAGTACAAGTAATTCTCATTTTCTGATATTTAGTCATTATTATGAACAACATTATTAACCCTCAACGAGTCAGAACTGAAAGAATAAATTACCGGACTTGCATTCACTTGGAATTTTGCCACCACGCCTCAGTCAATGGGAGGAGGCTCCAGAGAAGCCAGCAAGTGGGGCTAAATTAGCAAATTACACAGGCTTACATAGGTTAATTAGTAAGGAATGCAATGGAAATCTTTACAGTCTAAGCCCTCTCTGCCACAGAGACTCAGATACAGAATTCTGCATTACAGGGAGGAATCTCTGATGAGCAGTCACAAACTTCTCAAGGTCAGGTGCCTGTGCTTTTTTTCAGAGGGTGGTGGCCATTTCATCACACAGGAGAAAATGATTCACAGCATCTTAAGCACATGAAAGCCTCTGAGAAGGAAGTAGCAAACTCTTCTCCAGCTCTTGTATTTTGAACCAAATATTTAAATATTCCTTGAAGCAGAAAATAGAGTTCTACTTCACCATTCTCACAGAATTGCTACATTTTAGAGTACTTATTTTTACACTTTTCCTCTCTAGCCCAAACATTATACAAGATACAAAAGCTTATGTGTTAGGGACAGAGACCAATTGTCAAATTCCTGCTTTTTAACAGGATAAAACCCCTGAAGAAGATGTAATTTCAAACTCCTTAATGAAAATATAGGATCTGAGTTCTCATCAACAAAATCTTCCTGAGAATTAGGTGAGTAAAATTTCTATTTGGTGAACTCCAGTAAGACAAAGGTAAAGGATTGAGGTCAGGTATTTAAGCAAATATTTCTGTGTATGTACATATAATTTTAGGGGGTGAATTGATATAAATTTAAAGAAGAAGAAATCTGGAGTTGTAGATGTAGTTTGACTGGACATTCTGCTTTACAATTCCACGGCCACATCACAACAGGTGTGTCATTACATTGAATATTTACTTATACTCTCCCTTTTCTGGTATACAGTTTAATTGTGCTGAAACACCTAGATAAGTAAATGAAAATTCCTATTGACTAAAAAGAATATGTGTGGAATATGCTGCAATTTTTTTTGCATATTTTTTAAGCACAGACAAAGCAAATAAAAAGAAAAAAACTAAAGGAACAAATTCAAGCATTTAATGCAGATCAAGACAGACCTGTTCAGATATCCTTACCAAGGAGAGAGGCCCCACAGGTGCCTCCATTCTGGCAGTAGTTGTAGCAGTGGTTGGTTTCACACCTCTCCCCAGAGTAGCTCGGCCAGCAGTGGCACCGCGCGTCCCCCTTCTCGTTGATGATGCACTTCCCTCCGTTCTCACAGCTCAATTTACAGCTGTCATCTGCAGCAAGAACACACACACAGGGCTTCAACAACTGTCATCTGCAGCAAGAACACACACACACACACATAGGGCTTCAACATCTCCAGCTCCAAGAAATGGCAAAACAGAGCCTTGCCTCAAACGCTGCCATGGGTCTCTGTCCGTGAGGGTAAAATGTCGCGGACATTTTTTCATAGAAATCCTTTCTTTGGGATTTGTTCC
>JAHXMQ010012342.1:32252298-32273172 GCA_020466415.1 Ammodramus savannarum pratensis
CTGTAATAGTAAAATATCACTTTTCAGCATGGAGAAAGTAAAGCATGCCTTCTGTTTGCACAGTGACAGAAAAAATTCCACAATCTGGGGACCATAAACCCTGGAAAGGTTGGTGAGAGTTCTCTCATGGCACAGGGAAGTTGGCCTCCCTAGGATCTAAGTGAGTAATGATAGTATGAGTTCTTGTTTGAAACTGTAATTCCAGTTTGAGAATTGGAAAATTCAATGTTGGTTTCATCTGGGAGACCATGGAAAACTTCTCAGTCATTTTCTGGTGACCTCAGCCCATTTCTACAAGCCTTTTTTGGATTTCTCTTCCACATTCTCTGCTAACAGCCTTCTTAACTAAGCCCTGTCCAAAATATTTAAAAGGCAATAATTTAGCCTTTAAATCCTCTTCAAAAATTGGTATTTGCATACAAACCTGTTTCTCCTAATTAATATTTTCCGCTAGTTTCTTTTTTTCTGCTCAGACTGTAAAATCCTTGAGAAGGGAAGCTGCTCTGCAATCACATTTCTTATGGTGGCAGTGCCACCCTCTTAGTGATGAGGTAAAAGGGGAGGGACACAAATCCTGATCAGGACAGATTCAGTCCTCATGCAAAGCTCTTTTATAATTAGAGTTGTGTCCCTCTTAGAAACCCTTTGAACATTAAACCTCTATTAATTTCAATGAACACGGTACAAAATCACTCAATGATAACAACAGCAAATTAATTATAGATGAGCACACACACAATGCTCAAACATACAAACAACTGTAATCCTAAAGAAGCAGAAAAGCACCTTTCCAGCCCAAATCATGCTTTCAGCAATTAGACTTCATTTGTCACACAGCAAAATAATCCTGTGAAGCCAGACTGCTTCCTAACTAATCCAGGGATTTAGCCAACATGGCTTTAAACAAGAGAGATGCCACAAATATCAAGAATTTTTCAATAATACATCTACCAGGAGTGGATGTATTACTGAAAAGTTCTTCGTACTTGTGGTATACTTGTATGCAGGAGTGTTGCTGAATTCATCTGCTTTACTCAAAAAATTAATGAAAAATAGTCAAAGTCCCTTTTTGTCCCTTTCTGGCTGAGGTCTAACATTGACTGGCTTGGCACAGGCACAGCACCTCCTTTGAGTTTTAAAGAAACATTTTGTGTTGCACGCGCAGAGTTTAGGAATGTTGACACAAAACCTGGGATGGAACCTATTTAAACAAAAGTTCTGGAAACTGTCATCTTCAGATAATTGTATCTTCCTAAAATTAAGCTGCAACTAGGCAGCAAATCTTAAGTTTCCCGTGATGGACTGACTGGTGCCTCATTATTTCATGAGTTGTACAATAAAAATATGAAATACTATTTTCACTTGATTTTTTGGTATCTCCCCTGTACATATCCAATTGCTGTAAGAAAGCTACTTTGTATTTGGGAGTTTGAGGATGCTTCAGTGTTTTATTAATTTGGGTGGTTCATTAAATCCTTTGATGTTCCATGAACCGTTCCTCAGTTACTCATTACAGAAGTTGTTTGAATGGATAATGTAGCATATCTTATTGGAGAGAAGGTCTATTTTTGTTTTGCTTATCTTATCTGTTTTACTTATCATTAGTCATGAGTTTATGGAGCAGAACTTGGCAAAAACAGAATAAATAACAGTGACGTACAGACAACTGCTCATTTTTATGAACCTTTCTGATACTGCATTAAAAACATGTTCTATTTCTCTTTTAGAGCAATTCCACAGAATTAAGATATAAAATTTGGGGGGGAAAATGGAAAGTACTACTGATTTTGTTCTCTATGAAACATTTTAAATTCAAGAGTCTCAGTACAACTCTAATATGGAGCAGAGAAATGGTAATAGAGCAATTTTGGACTTTCAATAAGCTGAAAAAGAGGATTGAAAGATGCAATGGAAAAGGCAGTTTTAAAATAGTGTATTAGACTTGAACAATATATGGGGTTTAATGCTGCTGCTTTGTTATCTGGAGGTAAATACAAGAAACAAATTACATTGATTCACATCAGCCTAGTACAAAAAGGGGATGACATGCCTGCCTTTGTGTGGGAAACATGAGAAGAATGGTTCTACAGGAGAAGACAGGAAGAAAAGGAATATAGGAGAAAATTACAAAGAATTACTAGAAAAAGCTGAATACAGTGAATTGGAATTACTGAATAAATACTTCAGAAGGAAGAAGTGAGAACAGTTCTACCAAGTACCCACCCTTGGAACAAACTCATTAAAAAGAAAAAATCAGGAAAGTTTCTAACTCCAGTCTTCAATGCTGCTCTGAGCTTGCTAAATTCAGACTTAGAGACCTCTCAGCTGCTCCTTTCACTTCTGAAATGACAGAGGTACATAATTTCACTTCTTATACTACCTCTAGTCCAGCTACTGAATCTCTAACATGAAAGGAGGAAAGGATAACAGATAATGTAATTTTATATACTCTCCTCTAATGTGGATATTTAGTCTTCTGCTGCCTTGTTTTGCCTATTTCAATTTTAACATCTTTAATACATAATCAAAGAATTATGATTTGTCATTTCTCTTATGATGTTCTCCCCACTAAAACTGTTTGACATAAACATTAATAGACCTTATCTTATCAGCTTCATCATTGACTCTTCCCTTTTACTGGAAGCAAAAGGAAAATCTTACAAAGAAGAAACACTGATAAAACAGCAAATCAAAACTTTGCCAGAATTTTCTTTCTTTCACTTCAATTTTTTGATATTCCATTCCTCTCCCCCATTTATACAAGACACACCTTTTATTGACATTCCTATAACAACCCTATTCTTGTTCGAGACAAATGCATCTTTTTGCTATTTTTTCCTTTTTGAAGTATCCCCCAATTTCTGGACTAAACAAGTTAAATGGGGAAATGAGGTTATAGAGCACAGAGTTTGGGACCTACATTCTTTGGGACAAAACCAGTTTCCCCCACAGTGGGAAATACTCATCCCATGGGACAAAAAGTTCTTTGCTCTTGGGTCTCCCTTGGACAAATGTGTAGTTCATCCTTTACTGAGCTGAATGCACTTAATAAAGACAGAGAGCAGAATTTTAATCTTGATGTAAAGTTCCATAAATCTTCCTTCAGATGAGAGTTGCACTACACCTGCCAATTTGCCATATGCTGAAAAGTATCAGAACAAGTTGTTCTCCCCAAATTTTGTCTGAAGGCTGTAACACAGATGCTCCTCTTTGTTTTCCCTTCACTTTTTTTTTTTTTCCTCTTTAACATCTGTTTTCTTTACAATTTTAAAAGGGAGAGAATGGCTAAGAAAAGAATGCACAGTGTGAAAATGTAACTGGCACCCATTCTCTTCTGCACTGGGAAACAACCCTCCCAACAATGATCCTTTTGTAAATACAGAAGAAATGCTCTAAACAGATTTTTTTTCATAAAATAGAAGCAGATTTCTTTGTGACCTTTGGTTTTCTGAAATCTAAGAGGTCTGGAAAAGCAGCAGAGTCCTTAAGAAGATAGCACGGACCGAACTGCAGCAGCACCTCCTCTCTGAGGCAGATTTTGGGGTTGAAAAGGAAGGTACACAGGGATGAACCTCCCCAACCCCAGCCAAAGCACCTTCTCTGCCTGCAGTCTCTGTATGCAGTGGGCAAATCCTCACAGAGACATGCTGAGGGGAGCAACATGATAAATTAAATGTTTCATCAAAAGGAACACCAGTTCTGAGTCTTTGGAATTGTTTCCTCAGGCTTTCCATTCAACCAAAAGAGCAGAAATGTTCCCCTCTTGAGAGGAAAGTGATAAGTGTGAGGTTCCAGAGCAGGGAACTCTTGGAGGTGTTCATTATTCTGCTCCTTCAGCTGTGGGACTCAATGTCCTCCTCCAGTGCAATTCTCTCCATTCTCATCCTCTGGGAACATTTTTAGCTTCATTGTGCTACAGACAATTAGATACAAGAAACACAATGGATGCAAATCCAGGGGTCTCTTTTAGGAAAATGAGGTAGTTCTCTGCTCTTTCCTTTAGGTAAAATAAAGGGTAGCTTCTAAACTGAAAAAGTCCAGCATGTTTCAGTCCATACATAAACCCCAAAAGAATTCTGGTCTGTCAGTCCCAGTCATCCAGAGAGAAATGAGATGGGAGCTTATCTCAGAAAACACTGGAAGTTGTACTCACTCTGTTATAAAAAAAACATTCTCAGTGATGCAACAAACCCATATGTTGTGATGACTCCAGCTTGAAAACTCCAAATCAAACCCAGAAGCTGTTTCTCCTTAGTGCCTTGAGGTGCTGGGGAAACAGCTGTCTGAGGCAATCTGGATTCAGCCCTACAGAAAGTCAGTATTTAACATTCCTCATGAAGGGCTCATGAAGAAAAAAAAACAATGAACCAAGGCAGGAGTAGCAGAATGCAGAATTTTGGGACTTAGCTAATTTTCTTCTGATTAAAAATACAAAAAAAGGAAACTGAACAATCCAATGAACAAGAATCTGAGTCATTTTTTGGGATGTAGCACAAGGAACAGAGCAAGACTGAGATTATCTTCCAGTCACCAACCTTTATGGTAGACAGACTAAGAAGAAATTGAATTGAAATGGAGATGGCTGTCCCAATTTGGCTCTGCCAAGTCATGGACAGAGAAACAAGAAACTATCAGTAGTTTCCTTACTGCTTTTAAAAAGACTTAAAAAACCTCTCAAAGACATAAAAAAGATTATGAATATTCAAGATCCTACTATTTTCTATTGCAACTTGAATTATATATTATTCAAAAAGTACAGTTCAACCCTACAAGTTCTTGATAGCCACAATTGCTACTAATTTCTAAGAGTAAAAGACTTACATGACCTAAAATAGCTGTGTGTAAGGACAATAAAACCAGAACACCTCAAAAACCAGAAGACCACCAAAATCAACAAGAATATTCTGACCGACTTTGAATCAGGATTTTATTGCACAGCAACAGAAAAAATATTTTTTCTAACCTCCCTTTGGACTGTTAGGTCACCCTTCAACAATATACAGTCAAGTAAGGCAGGATTTTCTGTTTTGGGTTATTGACTGTGCCAAAAATGTTCTGAATAGCTTTAAACAAGGTGAATGTATGGGGTCTGCAATATTTCATATACATTTTCTAGAACTCCATCAGAAAAGGAAAACTGCAGCACCTGGTTCTTTATTCCACTCCTAAAGGAAAAGAACTCAATTTATAAATGATTTTTCATTTCTTTGCAGGCTGTTAGTGACCTATTAATGGCAAGTGACTGTCAGTCAGCCTTTAATTATAAACCTGAATCAGTTCAAGATGCTGATCTTGGGGTCAACTCTGATCTTTCCAGAAATCTCTGCTGGTCCTTGGCAGCTGAAGTGGGGTCTCAGCAAGAGACAAACATTTAACATCCACTTCCACTTAAAATAAATCAAAATACTGTAAGAAAAAAAAATTAGAGAGTACTATGATACAGAAGTTTCAATTCCTAATTCTTAATCTGTGATACTATAAAACTTGCAGTCTACTACTACAAAAATAACATAGATGAAAAAAAGTAAGGAATAAGCCTACATTTGGCATTACTTGAAATATAATTGTAAACAAAAACCTAAGGAAGCACTTATTCAGCAGCCCGTTAAAAAGTCATAACAGATATTGCAGCCATGGGAAGGTACTGAAAATTATCAATATATTAAAAATGCTTCTCTAGGCATTTTCTGTCTACCCATAAAAATGTATAGCAAGTCATTTAAAAACCTCCTCAGATCTGTCTTTAATAAAAACACACATTCCTGAAAACATTACCACAGCATAATCCTTTGCCCACTAGTAAAAGTGGAGTATTACTGAAATTATGAGTACAAACTGGTACAAGTCAGCAGGGAAAACCAAATTTCTTCTATTTCTCCATTCTTCTTCAACACTCAAGTGGTAACTATGGGTAGTTTGAAATATTTTTTAGGTGGTGCTGCAGCAGCAGAAATTCTTGACATTTGTCCACCTGAGATGGACAAAGAGCTGACACTTGGAGGGGCAGGGAGGGTGCTCAGACTGATTTCTGTCCAGACTTGGACAGTTTTATTAATACCACATCATGAGCCACTAAAACACAGTCTTGTTCATTCAATACTTAAAGCCTAGGCAGTATAGATCTATGAGATTTTCTCCAGAGAATTATGACATTTCAGGTAAATTAATTTAATTGCTAAATTGAGCACATTAAGCACAGAGGATCTCACCAAAAAACCATCACTTGCACTTCTGAGCCTGGAATTAAAAATCAGAAAAACAGCCTCATACACATAATACACACAAGAAATGCTATTCAGTGATTTCTAGAACATTAAAAAAAAAATCAAGCTGGCTAAGAAATAATTCCAGCAGTGTGACCAAGCTAGGTTTGGCCTAAATTAGAGTGAAGACATTTTAAAGTACTTAATAAACTTCTATGGAAAAAAATCCCTCCCCACCCCTAAAACACAGCAAGAACTTAGAGGCTCTTTTCTCAGGAAATCTGGTTTCCTGTGTCTCAGTATTAGTCATTACAGAGGTTCCCAGAATATATAATTTTAGATAAAAATGCTGCAGGTTCTTTTCCTTTCTTTGACTTTTACTTCAAAGTCATTATTATTTACTGTGTTGCTCTCACTGCCTTTCACCATTGCTGCAGTGTTTTTTTCTCCTGAATGACTCATTTTTAATTTGGGATCCAAAACACCTCAGTGCTTTTCAAACTTCTTTTGGTCAGTATTTATACCCACTCACTTTTAATCATCTTGTATCAGTTAAGCTGAAAGCCCATTCTTCATTTTGATGAATATTAGCAGAGGAGGCATTTTTTTGAATCAGGGATTTTGTTTCTTCATCTTTCTATTTCAGCTCATTAATGTGTGTAGTGAATATCACAAAACTCTGCCCTCACAGCCAGCCTGGCCTTTTGCAATGACCAAAACTGCCCAGCTGTTTATTTTCTGGTTTTGCTGCAGTTTTCAGTACCTACCTAGGAGGCTCTGATCAATGCATGTTCCATTCATCAATGCCTTTCCTTCTGGACAAGCACAGGTTGCACCAGAAGGGTTGAGTAAACAAATGAATTCACACGTCAGGTGCAAGCAGGGGTTAGGCACTGTTTAAAAAAACAAAATATTAGAGATATTGAGTTTTATTTTTTTTATTAAAAAATTTAGAACTATGTTCTAAAGCTAGGAAAAGATAAATAATCAGATAGAAAAATTCTGATACACTTCCACTTCCCAGGATATCAACACCCTCAGTCTGTGAACACATCCCCCAAACAGTAATGCAAGATGAATTCATTCCATTACCAAAAAATAGAATTTATTCCATTTTTTTGGTAATGGAATAAATTCCATTCCAATTTATTCTATTCCAAGAATAGAATTTATTCCATTACCAAAAAATCTATTGGTAACATGAAGTAAAAAATTTCACTGTGCTTCTGGCTAGAGGGATTGTTATTCATCTCTCTTCTAATTATTTTTATATCTCAGTTACAGTGAAAATACAAAAGGCATTTGTGTACAAACTTGTCCAGCATCCTTTCAAATGGGTGCAAACACATCAAAATTATATTAAAAAAATATGACTAAATCTATTTTCAGTTTTTACAATCAGGCTCTGGTTTATGTTTACACAACTTGGTTATATTTCCCCCTCCAAGGTTGAATTTAAAGTATTTACAGTAATTATGCTTACTCACAGTCCGTTTGTTTGTAGCGGTGAAAAACCAAGGCACTTTTTGCTTTATCAACATCCACACTCAGGTATTCTACAAGGCTCTTGCCAAATTTGTGCACTCTAAATGCACCATTTTTAGGGCCTGCTCCATATATGTAATCCTCAAAAATGTCAATTCTATGTGGATGCAGTAAACCTTGAATAAAAATGGATAGTAAATACAAACACATATTCATATTCAAGTAATAAACAACTTTTCAACATAAAAACTTCAATTAACGTACTGTGATTAACACCTAAGGACATTGTTTTTCCGACAGCTTGTTTGGTCCTCACAAAAATTACTTTAAAAAAAACCAATCTTCCTCAAAGGAACCCTTTCCATTTTGCTGGCAACTTAAATTTCAATATTTTTATCAGTTTTCCACACAACTGAGTTTCAGAAACTGGCTGATAATTGAAGAAAAAGAAATTCTGTAGTAACAACTAACTAATTAGAGCAGATTTGTTCTACTTGTTGCACTTTAGGTACAACACTTTAACTAGATGTATGGGACAAGGAAGAAAGAGGTCATCTTGCTTCACATCAAAGAGATTATTCTGACAAAATATTTCTTCAGCTCCTTCCTAACATATTTGAAGTGCTAGTTTTTTGTACTACACTTGTTTTAATTCATAATGATAGTAAATTAATGCAAAAGAAATTGTTATCTCTACCAACTCCTCATTTTTAAGAGCTCTTAGGCCACCAGTTGGATTTCCTGTGTACAACTGGATGTGGAAATTCATATTTGCCCTCAATAAGGAAATGGCTCCTAACTAAAACTTCTTTGCCTGAGATGCGTCTCTTCCTGAAGCCATAAAGAATCAGAATATATTCCTTGTCATACCTTGTGCCTTCTATTTTCTCCATTTACTCTAAAAATGGTTTTGTATTCCCCTTGTATTTACTCAATTTCATCAATCAGCCTTTGTTTCTTCCTATTGTTCTTTCATGCTATCAGTGCTTGGCACTCAGTATTTCATTTCCATAAAAATATTAATGAATTCTAATTGATTCTTTTAGGCCTGTTTAATTCAATGGGTTGAAGGTTTTAGTCTCATTGCAAAGCAATTTCTAAATTCCTCCAATTTTCCTGTGGTCCAGGGCTAGAGGAGGCTGTGGTCAGATCCCCACACTCAAAGTGATCTTTCTGACAATTATATTTATGTATATTGATACAAATTGTGGAATAAAATACTTTTAAACCAAAATAAGACGATTTCATTCTTGTCCTGCCCAATTAGGATTATGGGAGATTCCTTCTAGTCTATTCCAGAATATCCTGCTGAATTCTGGGTTAAAACACTGAATAGCAACAGGTATAATAACACCTTGACAATTCTCTAGAACCAGCTGCCCACTAAGCAATCCTCCCCAAAAGGCTGCTTTCAAATCTTTTTTTCATGTGCTCCTTTTCTATTCAAATTTCATAAATTTCTTACTTAGCAAATTGTTAAAAAGCCATTGTGCAATTGAAAACAGTTTGCTTCACCAGAATCTCCCTTTTATTATCAAAAGGAGCTTTCTTCATTCACATTCTGTTAGCAGAATTCTGTTAGCAAAACTCACTGACCTGAAAGCCAAGCCCATTATTCTCCCAGAACTGATTCAGACCAACTGTTCTACAACCCCTAAAACTCCAGTTCAATGCAGGCAGCTCTAATACAAGTCCAAGTGAGATCAAGCCTAAATATTAATCCCAATGGTACTCAGTAATACCTATACTTGGAGATCTGTACATATAATTAAATCTTTGTTCCCCTAAGGTAATTTTATCAGATTATCTTAAAGCTGAAAATATCTTTATCTTATCTAAAACACTTGCTTGGATAATGTTTGAAACATTGTCTAACAAAAGCACACAAAATTACTCAATAATCACTGCTTTTTGCTTTTTGCTTACATAGTGTTCTGAATAGTGAAACTTCAGCCAAATAAAATAAAATAAAATGAGAACCATGTTATGCCAAGGCTCTCCATACCTTGTTTTGTGCTCACAGACACAACTGAGTCAGACCCATCAAAAAGAACACTGCCAATAACAGACAACTCAAAATCAGCCCAGAACAGGCGCTGGCTGAACGGATCAACCACGAGACCTACAAAGGAGATAAAGTTCAAATAGGAACATAAAACCTGAAAAAAAAATTAGTATTTTTCTATAACTCTAAATTTTTATGCCATTCACATTCTTATATACACAAAATATTGTGGCAATGAAAAGACTTGACTGGAAAACAAAGAGAATAAAATATTACAGCTCTCACTTAAACCTTCCCCTTGGGGCAACCATGGTTTTTACTTTCTTTACCTTACTCTGCCCAAGGTCAGCTCCTTTTCTCACTCATTCTCCTAGAGATAGAAAAACCAGGTGGGAATTTAATATAGAGTCAACTCCTCTAACCTGTTCTCCCAACCAAAATCTAATATGCCAATTGCACCAGTGTGATCCTGTGTTAAAAACAAGGCATTCAGAAGTCATGGAGTCTTTGCACCTTGTTTCCACACTTATTTAATTCTGTTCTCATTTTTATCACCAAGACTTCCCATGCAGTCTTGCAGAATTAAAAATCAGATTATTTTAACTACATTACTTCTGCAAGACTTAAACAGCTATTGGAAGATGTATAGCTATATAGTTTTTGATATATATTTTCATCTGTATATGAAAAGAAAGCAAAAGAGAATAAAAGATCAATGGCATTATAAATACTCAGACTCTAGGCAATAATCAAATAGTTAAATCAAGCAGTCCATGCTTCACAGAGGAAGATTAAATGGTTAATATCCCATTTTAGGTCACTTCAGCCTGAAGAAAATATTGAAGCCATAAAATAATTTCATTCTGAGCTTTTGAAGTTGCAGCGCATCTTTAATAAGAATAGGGGAAGGTATTTTTCTTCCTATTTATGTAAGTAGGTAAGTCAGAAAAAATACATCAAAAGAAATTATACATAACAGAGAAAATACTCCTCTTAAGGTCATAAATTAATCAGCTGCAGATAGATGAGAGGAAGTGGAGAAAAATCTGACTCACAGACCAGAAATATGTTTACATTTAAAACTCCATTAAAAAACTCCTCTTTTAAAGGAACACTGGCATTCAGGGATATGGCTAAAGAGAATAATTTCTGGTAAAAGGCAATCACAATGTGTCATTGCTGTGTGATACATTGGACCTGTAAGGGGCATGCCTTAGAAGCAATCCCCACTTTCCAGCTTTAAATTATTCCTTGCATTTTAATGAGAAGATTTAAATATAAATGAATACACAACTAGCATTCTCAATGTACTTTCATGGTATCAGAGATAAAAGTATTTCTATTTGTTTTATACATATAACACTGCAGTGCTAGTCATTTCTGTGTGAATCCTATGAAGTCAAGCCCAAATGCTCAAACTCTCCCTCCCTTTTATTAGAAATAGGAAAGCCATATGTGGTAATAAATTTAAGAACAGTGTAAATAATATCAGTAAAGTCCCATTTGGAAGGAAATATTAAAGGTTTGAACTCTTTCTTTGCATTCTCTTTATATGGGCCTGTGTTAAATATCTGATAAAAAATTTAAAAACTCCATGAACATCTATTTTCTACATGAAGTAAAGGAAGAAAACATAGAAGGATGTTAATAAAGTATTTTCAGACAGTAAATACAGGAAAATTCTCGTTTCTTGGGTGTTTTGTCAGGTTGGTGTGGTTTTTTTGTTTTTAACTGAGAAACTGAAATCTTCCTGAGCTAGTGAGTACCAGGTATTTTGGAAAAATGAGTTGTTTACCTGTAGGTCTTTGCAAGTTCTTTTGAACCAGAATCCTTCTCAGAGTACCATCCATAGATGATTCCTCTATGTGGGACCGATCCCCAATAACTGTCCAGTACATCATCCTGAAATATTAAACACAAAAATTAAACTGAATGCCAGCACAGAGCCTCCAAACACTTCACTGACACTCAATTTTGGTGAGACTTTCAACATTCATGGTAGAAGAGAGCTCTTGGTCAACATTTAGGTAAGTTGAGTAGGAAATTAAGTAAACAACTTGGAAAAATTTAGATAATTGCAGAATTTTCTTTCCCTTGCTGCGTTTTGCAATTTTATTGGAATTACCAAATCAGAGAGATGTTGAAGGATACATACTCCTTTTTAGGATTTACAGCAATTAAGCTGAATGCCTGTACAGAGCCTCCAAACACTTCACTGATATTCAATTTTTGTGAGCCTTTCAACATTCATGGCAGAGTGGAGGTCTTGGTTTACAGTTAGTTATGTTGAACAGGAAATTAAAGAAACAACTTGTAAAAGTTCAGACAATTGAAAACATAATTTTCTTTCCCTGGCTGCGTTTTGCAATTTTATTGGAATTACCAAACCAGAGTGGTGTTGAAGGATACATACCCCTTTTTAGGGTTGACAGCAATTGCATAGGGCTCTCCTGCAATGCTGGTGAGGAGCCTGGTGCAGTTGGGTCCCTTCAGCTGCCCCACATTGATGGAGTACCTGAGGCTGGTCCAGTGAGTTGTGTAGTAGCTGAACCAGTGCATTCTGGAGTGATCAGTCCAGTAAATATTCCCAGCCACCCAGTCCACAGCAATGCCCCTGGGCCTTTTGAACTCTGGGCACTAAAAGGAACAGATGGTGCAGTCAGGTTTGTGGAAATGGCCTTTCACAGCAGCTGCACAGCCACAGATTGGTGTCATTTTTTCAGAAACACTGCATTGGAAAGACTTAAACTGCACCTGCAGGATTTCAGCACTGAGGGATCTACTGACCCTCTACTCCATACAGAAGAATCAGTCAATGCTTCAAATCTGTTCACGCAAGTTTAAGGCTACCCACATTAGGGAAAAGTCACTTTGACATCAACTACTTGAACTATTGATACTGAAGAAAAGTAATTTGAAACCAAGGGAAAGGAAGTTTTCAGATTCTGCATGCATTTTATTCCATGGTGTTCCATCCCAAAGCACTCAGTGAAAACAACGTGAACCCACCCTGAGGAATGGGTAGAGAAGATCACTGCATTTAGAAAACTGCACAAAATTCCCTCTGTATTCGTGAATACTCATCTTCACAAATAAAAGGTGCTTGACTCATTATAACATTAAATTTATCAACTGCAGGATCTCTATCATTATTTTTTTTTCCATAATCATTAAGGCTTAGCTCTGAAGGATGGTCCTGAGGACAGGAGTTCATATTGCAAATAGGAGATCTATATGAACAGCTCTAAAGTTTACTGGAATTCCTGCAGAAATTAATATTTCCTGTAAAATAGGATTACCCAACTATGTCTAACATGAATGCAGTGTATCATAAAAACCTCAAGACCAGCATAAGCTATAAATGCACATACAGTTGTTTGCCTATTTCCTTATAAGTTAAATCAAGTTAAATGATGAGAAAACCCCAGATATTCCTTAAAAAATGAAGCAATGAAATGCTACTAAGCCACATAACTGAAAACCAGAAAAGAAGATCCTAAAATAACTTGTTTTCCTGTAAGTGTCAGAGTTCCCTAATACCACAAGATATTTGTAAACTATTTTCATCATATTAAAGTTAAAAGTTTGATTTTCAAAGCTAAAAATCAAACTCTTAGCTTTAAACTTTTAATATTGTACCATAATTCTTTGCTATGAGATGACGACAGTGGTGGCATATACTTCCACAAATAACAGAATTTTTTAAGTGTAGCATTTGCATATAAAAAACTTAATTTCTTTGTACTATCCAAGCAACATTCACTGAAAGGACCAGATGCCAAAAGAAGAGGTATTTTCAGGTAAGATAAACTGTATTTTTAGTCCAAACTCCTTTTAATTCTGGGAAATATTCAGGCATCTGTGTCAACAAACCTCTCATACCTGGAGATCTCTTTGGATACTACAAGGATTAATGTCTTACAATGCTGAAACCAAACATTCTTTTAAAAGGAAAGCAGCTGTCATGGCCAGAAAAAACCTCTCACTTTTTCTTCTTTTTGACTGTTCAAACCACAATTTACAATAAGACTCTTTTTTGAGAGCCTGGAAAGACCAAGATGGAGTTGCCGACAGACAGAGATGGCTCCCAAAAAAGTTGGTTCTAGAAGCAGATGAGACATCCTAAAAGAGACATCCTACAAAAATTGGGGAATGAGGATGGGGTTTTGTTGAGAAATACTGATCCTGACTCCTCAACCAGACAGGAAAAGTCTGGTTTCAGTTCCAGTAATGCTGGGGGAATATTAAACATCAAATGAAGAAGGAGATGAACAGAAGAAATGTCAAGGAGCCATCTGGTGTAAGAGATTTTAAAAGAAGAAGAAAAAAACCCCATGAGCTGATGCTGTGGCTGTGCAATTTCCAGTTGTGTTCATTAAGCTGCAGCTACATCATATTTCTGAGCTCTTCTGCATCTTCTCACACTGTCTAGTAAAATTGCTAACTGGAAATGAGCTCTTACCTAATAGCTTATTTGGATTATGTTAATTTCAAAGAATAATTCTGCATGTAAAATAAGGATGAAAATACAGGAAGAAAATCACATTAATGTTTTCTACAGTGATTTTAGCCCACTTTGATGGTAATTATAATGTACTACAACTTATTAGAAAAACTGGGGTTTGAAAGATAATTGCCTTTTGCAGTTTGGAATTCTCTGCACAGCTACAGACCACGTCAGCTCGATGACTTTTGATCAGAACTGCTGTCTTTTGTAAATTCTGTTTTCAAGGCAAAGAATTAATAAAAAAAAACCCCAAAAAGCTCCAACCAACTAAAAAAAGTAGCTGTAGTAACAATTTGGATCTGGAAATCTTTTTTATATGATCTCACATTACAGATTTTCAGACCCTAAAGTTGAGTTTGACTGAAGAAAATACGTTGCACATGCAGTAGGAACACATCCCTTTGCAATGTTTAACAGGAAGAATAAATGGCAAATCTAATTTGTATCATAAGCACAGGTGAAGAAGTATTTTATCTTATTTCTTTTGCAGATATTTTGGGTATGGAATTGCTGTGTAACAAAGTAAAGGAATGTTTTATTTTGCCTCTTCATTAAAAAATAATACATTCTATAATGCTATATTACTAGAACAGTAAAAAGAAAAAAAAACAACAAAATGTTTCAAATTTTGCTCACTGAAACACATTTTTGTTGATAGATGAGCATCCCAGTGGGTGCAGTAATTCACCAAATCACCACTGGTATTACATAAAGTAGGATCATTTACAAACCCCAACCAGCTGATTACAGAAAGAGTCGTCTAAGTATATAAACTTCATCCAGACAGAGCTGTAGCTCTAAGATAGAACCATAAATTCCTGGTTTTTAGAGAAAATGGGCTGGAAGCAGTTTGCATTCACAGGTGTGCAGTGGGGCCTGGGGCAAATGTTGGGAAACAGGAGTGGGCTCATCTCAAGGGTGGTTAAGGGCTCTTGAGAAGCTCTCAGAACTCTGGAGCAGGATGCCAATAAACTGACTGGATACACCACAAAACCTGTGCTTTTCTTCCTGCTGGATGGTATCATCGTTTTAATGCTCATCTTTTAGTCCTCTTCCATGAAATGAAGCACTTGAGCTGAAGTGTGGGGCGGCTCCGTGTTCATTGTTCACCTCAGGTAACTCCTGCAGCTCTTCCCAAGGATCAGGCAGCAAACAGCTGCTCCAAATATCACCAATTCACTCTGAACTCAGCTGGGATGAAACCCTCTTCAGCACCTGTCAATAAACCCTGAAGAGCTGATATTTACTATTTCCTATAATGCTCGAATTTGTACCAGTCTTAAACCCCTTTTTCACAGAAAATCAGCAGAGCTACTTAAAGCTATTCTCTGAGGAAGGCTCTTGATATGCTAATGCTGTGGAGCAATTTCGGTGGAGATGGATTTTTGCATTAATGTAATTACCTGAAAATGCAGGTGACTTTGTTCAAGTTTACTGTCCTGATTTACATATCAAAGTCTAGATATAAAAGTTATAATGTAACCTTTGAAAACTTATTCAATAAAAAAAAAGCTTGGGTTAAAATTAAGGAATTCTCAAGCCTTTTAAAACCAAATTTGGGTGACAATATTAAAGCAACATTATAAAACCAATTAACCTATTGATCAGCTGCAAATAAGGCAACAATATTTGAATATTAATGAGATAACGCTAGGAAAATAACTGAATAGTTAAGCACAATGAGAAGCAAATACTTCACAAATATAAATGAAAAGTGTCCAAGATATATTCAAATAGAGTCTGTATTAGCATTTTCCACATTCAGATTTGTAAAAAAGCTTTGTCTAGCTTGGATCAAGCATTGCCACAAGGACCTACGTGCACTGAAGAGACAGAGGAACGTGAGGTATAAAGAAAAACATAATTTTTTCAATATCTTTGAATAGAAAAGGAAGTGACTAAGAGATATTCTCAGGTAACAATGGAAAAAGATAAAAAACCCTGAATATTATTTCATTGCATTAGAAAAATACTAATTAAGAATATTTTATCTCTCTTAGTTTAAATAGGGAGACAGTGACAAATGAGCTGTGAAAATTTCAGTCCCTGGACTGAAAGATTTGAAGATTTAGATTATGAAGATTTCTGAAGGAAACTTATGCTCCATTTTATGGACCTCTAAGAAAGTGTTAGATTTATTAGAGAGGCTGCAGGTCAGCAAACTGCTCTTGCTGCAGAATGCACCTGCAGATTACCCCTCAAAAATAAAATAAATAAATGAATGAATAACAGCACCACCTTCTCAACACTAACCTCACAAGGTTTTATACTTTCATTATTTACAAATGAACAACTCAATACAGAGATCTGTTTAGCAAGATTTTTTAAACAGAAATGTACACTACATTGTTAAATGAGAAAAGCTCCACAGTAGAATTACTCCACATCCTAATACAGGTATCCTGCTGCAAAACTCAAATGACAGAGCTGACCTGTTAGAGATCCTAGGCATTATTTTGTATTTCAGGTCTACTTTCCATACAATTTCTGTCAACAAAACCTAGACATTTCTGCTGGGCAGGTGGAGATGCTGCTTTCAAACCACTCTTATCAAGATGCAATAACAGATTCCAGGTATCTTCAGGGTCCATTGGTGCCTCCAGCAGGAGGGTTTTGCCCACCTGGTGTCAGAGGTCAGGAATGTCACTCATTTGGAGAGGAAATATCCTTGGGTGAATGTACTCAGACAGGTTTCAGAGGTGTATGAATTATAGATGAAAGATTGGGCTGCTGTTGCTGTACTCCTGTTTATTGTGGGTGTATAAAAGCAGGCATGTGATGGGAGGTCATCGCTGTTACCTCTCCTAAGTTTAAGGGAATGTGAAAAAGCCAGGCAGGTGCTTTTTCTGACAAGAAAAAAATTAAAAACTCTACTCTGCTGTCAAATTCAATGAAGACTAAAAATCCTCAAATCTAAATTTACAGCATTATAGAAACACCAATGTAGAGACCACATCGTTATTCTCAGTTCAGCAATATCACTTCCTAGAGAATTTTGTAGAAATATTTTAAGCAAAATAAGTAACAACATACATTTAGTTTATTTTCAAGTAAGGACCACTTAAAATTACCCAAGTTTATGAAAATCCACTTTCTGTTGCAAAGTCCAAACCTACATTTATGCTTATTCAAAATAAGATAATATGCAGTTCCACAGAAATTGAAATAAATTGTTCTAACATTTCAATACATGTAATAACTTTGCCAATATTATTATTTATATGATCACTGTAGAAATTAAGCTTGTGTTTAATCTCCTTTTCTGTCTTCCCAAGACTTGAAATTTATGTCTTTCTTCTTCTATATATTACATTCTTCCCTTTTCTCTGTTGCAATAAAAAATCTTGATGGTATACAGCCTTCCCAATGTTCTAATATAGTGTTTACTTCTCTGCAGGAAAGTTTTTTAAATCCCACAATTGTGTTGTCTTGGAGACTCTACCAAATCTGTCAGAGTCTTGAACAGAAAAGCTTTAGGAGCCATATATATCACTGAAATAAAATCATTCACAGATAGACATTTTAATTTACTGAATCAGCCCATGCTATTACAGAAGAGTCAGAATAGAAAAATAAATTGAATGAAATTTGTGTGATTCAATCTTTGATTTTGATCACTTACTATCAAGCCACTGTTACTCTGCCTCCTCTCTCTGTCGTGAAGTTTTCTGTAGAAAATCCCTCCTGGATTAAACTGAGTGCTCCAAACAATCATATCCCCTTGAAAATATGCATCCATTCCAGTTATCCTTGAATTGTGTTCAATATGTGATATTTGCTGATGAGCACCACTGTAGTTGAATGGATATGCAAAACCCAGGATGTCAGTGTCATTAGCAACATAGAGAACTTGATCTTCAGAGCCTAGGGATTATTATAATGAAACAAAAATAAGGTAAATGTCAACTAATGCAAAAAAATCAGTGTGTTTAACTCAAGTAGCTTTTTGGTACTCAGCTGATAGGATTTCTGAGGTTAAAATTATTTTCTGGTTGTTGGAGACTGCAGAAACATCTACACTCTGGGCAGTAAATGCAACTCTTGATATTCTGATATCAACATATCAAATTCAGTGCTCTCCAAGCACACAGGGAGACACCCAGGACTGTATTTCAATGTGTATGTAATATAAGAATTTGAATATTTTTAAGAAGTATACAAAAATACAGGATATTATGCATTCAGCCCATAGGAATCCCATATTTTTATATGCATGCTGTCTTTAGAGGGACATAAATGTATATATTAAAGGAACACAGAGCTGTCAATGAACATGTTTTTAAATTGCTCTATTGAAAATTAAAATTGGAATAACTTTATCTTTAGTTAAAGCTGTAAAGCTTTGACTGCAACAGAACCTGTGTCTTACATTTAATTTCAGATAGCCAGATACCATCTTGATCCAGATGTTGTAAAGTATATTATTCATAAGGAAATGTTCTCTAATATCAATACATTGAGTGTTGAGGAAGTTAAAATCTGCTTGATAATTTAGAATGTATTTGGATAACTTTTATTTCTCCATGCATATCTCATTTATCCATAGAGAATCAATTTTAAATGTCACACTTCCTCCTTATGAGTAAGAAATATCAAACATCATTTGTTCCCTTCCTCCTGATAAATGCAAGAACAAAGAGGAGGTTGGTTAAAGCAAATATCAGTGAGGAAAGAAGGAAGCATGAACTGTATTACATTGGAAATGAAGCTTGTGGAAAATTCAGACTTAGGATAATGAACCCCAGATTTTTAAATTATAAACTCTCAGAATTATGTCTGTGTTCCTATAATAACAAACCATTATCTTCCATTAGTAACCCTATTTGTTCCCATGTCATAATCTTATTTCTTTAGTAACAGGCAATGATGCCAAACCCTGGGAGAATCCACATTATGTGTGAAACACTAATGACTTATTAATATGATCTTCCCATGGCAAATTTGCTTCAAAAATATGGACAATCTATATAACAAATGACAGCACTGTCCATTTTGATATTTCTTACCTTTTGCTATGCAACTGTTGTTCCTCTCCTTATAATTTTTCTCACACTCACATCTGTAAGAGCCCTTTAAATTATGGCAGTGTTGGGAGCAGGTACCAAATACCATGCACTCATTGATATCTATGAAGAAAAAATTGTAATTTATATACCTGTAGTTTAATAGACTATTATTTAAAAAGTTTTTACAATCATGGAACAAAGTAGATGAACAAAGGGAACTCACACACATTTTCTTGTTGATTAGCATGGCATCATACATATTAAGACTACATTTTCTAAAGAATTTCACTTTCCATCTGTTCACTTTGATTTAAATTTTGTATTATGCATCTTCATTATTTCATGCATCTCAAAATATCCTCATATGCCAACTTCAACCAATGTTAAATAATCTATTAGACCTTAAAAATCCATTTATTCCTTAAATTATTTAATAGCCTGACTTGAACCTTTTGACATTCTAACTTATGTTCAATTAGTGGTTCTTAACAACTAATGTTAAATCTTTGATAACCTCTCCAGGTAAAATGTATGAATCTACATTTTGTAAATACTTTCTGGTGTTCGTTTTTGTTTGTTGTTGATTGGGGAGTTTTTTGTTAGTTTTGTTTTTTTAATTTCTTAATGCCCTAGCTATCAAACAGCTTTTACTCTGCAGAAAAAAACCCCAAACATGATATGTATCTCCTTCTCCAGCACAGAAAATTGACTACAAAACTGACTTTTAAAACTTTACAAGAGAAGATGAAAATATCTGTACCTTCACATTGTCTATTCCTCCTGTTCCTCTGAAATCCAGGTTTACACTGACACAAAAGTGATGATTTTGTTTGATTACAGAATGCATCATCTCCACAGGGATTCACATTATCTTCACATGTATATTCAGCAACACCTAAACATAAACAAAATGTCTAAAAAATCCCTGATAGATTTGTTTAAAGTGTTAAAAATTACACCTAAAGTGACAACAGCAAATAACAAATTCATCTTTCTGTTTTAAGAGCATCAGGTGAATTTTTAGCAAATAAATGACATTACAGTGTTTATCTACATCTGCAAAATTTAATGTATTATATTTTATGCAATGACAGTATTTAACAGATACATTTCCCATCAAGAATTTAATACCACAATTTTTCTTGTTGTAAATATGAAACAACACAATCAACTTGGACTTAAATTTTGTAAAGAACTCGTAACTACAGCAAAGATCTGCTACAACTTGAATTGCTATCAAATTTGCCTTGCTCTTGTGGTACAGAATTCCATCCATTTTTAACTAAAAGAAGGAATTGCATTAAACTGAGTTCTGTATTGTTCAATAGGTCTTGCACAGATGAATGTCTTGGTTAATTGTTTCTTCTCTGCTACAATCAAGAGAACAGATCGTGCCAACCCAACTCACTTATTTTGCAGTCCTGCTCATCTGAGCCATCTCCACAGTCATCAAACCAGTCACACTGCAGCTCCATGGGAATGCACTTCTTGTCATTGCAAGCAAATTCATCTTTTCTACACGGTCTGGCTTTATAGGTGATTTTATCTACATAATTACAGAAGAAAAAAAAGAGAAAAAATAAATCAGTATTTAGGATTCTCAGGTTACTTCAAACACATACAAATGGGAAGGACCACCAAGCATTAAGCAACTGGAATTTATTTCAA
>JAHXMQ010012342.1:32273272-32306636 GCA_020466415.1 Ammodramus savannarum pratensis
GCAGCTATTTCTCACAAGCAGATCTGTGTTACAAAGTTTGCCTTCAAGGTGTTTTCTCTGATCTGAATGCCTTGCAAGGTGATATCACCCACCACAGTGATCTTCATCCGAGTTATCTCCACAGTCGTCGACCTCGTTGCAAATCTGCTCAGGCCGCAGACAAACCCTGTTGTTCCTACATCTGTAGGGCCTCGTTGGAGGGCAGGGAAACTTCACTGCACAGCAAAGAAAGGAAGCAGCTGTTACCCAGCTATTAATCCTTTTTTAATGACACATCAAAGCCAGATACGTGTTGGCACTCTAAGTTCTTCGTTTAGAGATTTTGTGTCATGAGGGTGATTTATGGCCTTTTTTGGGAACTAGTAAATATGGCAGAAAAACAGCAAAAGAAGGATGAAGTGTGATCATGCTCAATATTACATCATACAAGTAATTTTTTCCTCCCACTGTGGGTGTCCTAAAGAAAAGTTTCATTTCTCAAAAATAGCAAATATCAAATATCTGAAATTACATGACAAGCAATAACAAAAGAAAACTATATCCCCACATTTCAAGCTTATCTTCTAAAAGCAAAACAAAATTTAAGACACATGTGCCTTTATATATTTCTGTGTCTTAAATGTCATTCTTTCTTTATTATGCAAAAAACTCTGAAAAATATAATGCCATACCACACATTTCAGCAACTTCATCAGAGTTATCTCCACAGTCATCCTCGCCATCACAAACCCAAAAATGTAGCTTGCAGAGGGAATTGTTGCACAAAAATTCATCAGCTCTACATATATTCCCCCCTGGGAAGATGAAAAGACGACAGGTAAAAAGAAAAGGCAGGAAAACAAAAAGATGAAAGAAAGTCAGTTTTTGATAAAACCACTAGAATCACTTATCACGTACTATATGCAGAGAGTAACACTGGTAGCATAACTAAATTTACAGATCCCAAAGGAACAGGCTGGAGAGGCAGAGGAATTCTCATTCAAAAATCTCTTCCTTGACCAAATAGCTCATGTTCTCAAGGTCCAGCCATGTGGGCACAGAACAGATAAAATTAAGTGACCTCTGACAGGATCTTCCTTTCTGTACCTTCTGAAATGACTCATCAGGATGTTTATTGAACACAGGAAGCAGCAAGAATAAAATCTTCCCTGTCTTCTGAATCATCTAACAAAAAGGAACATAGGGTAAGGGAAAATGGTTTAGGGCAGAGTGCTCCCAGGCTTTAAAAATTATTTCAAGGTGGATTCAGTTTTAATGTGCGTTGTCATAAGAAAGAATTTCTTTCTCAATTACGACTACATTTTATCACTACCAATCAACAAAGTTATGGAAAGTTCTTGCAATTAATTTCCTATAAAACACATTTTTTTGGTAACTGGATTTTCAGTTTCCTGAGAGGAATGGAGTATATAAAATAAATAAAGCTGTGTAACTGCAGAGAATGAAACAATGAAATTTTATAGGATAATGCCAAAACTCTCACTGTGGCTTAGCTCAATGCATTACACCCACTCTAAGAGCTAGATCAGGCTCCAATGGCTTTTTACTCATTCATTCACTGCCCTGTTCACACCTCATTAAAATCAACAAAACGCTTTCTTTTGCTATAAAGGTACAGAATGGCTGAACTTTTTTCCCCCAAAAGCTAATTTCCATAAAATGCCCATTGCATAAAAGGATGCTCCAACTCTCACACTATGCTACCAGGTATAATTCACTCCCACGGCAAACATAACTTATCAACATTAACAGAAATATCCTGTATAATTATCCAAGGAAAATGTATAAAATTCAAGCACTCTTGATGATGAAAGGTATTTATGCAAATAATAGTGTGTGCAATCACAAGATAACCATCATTCTAGTTGTTTAATAAGATTGAAGGGAGTTATTTTTGTAAACACGCACAGTGGGCCACAGATAAATATTATGGATATTATTTTAGAATGCTGTAGAATAAAACTCCATTTGTGTTTGCTGTATTTCCAAAGATGAAAAAATTAGTTATCAGTGAGATAAACTGGCGTTTCTTTCATGTGATCGCTCTGCCTGTCATAATTCCTTTATAAAATAGATTTCTGCAACAAAATCATAATTGTGACATAAATACAAAGTATGATAGCAATAACCAACTAGGAATAGGCTTCTTATTGTATTGTAAGCAATTTGCAGTTCACAGAAGCTCCATTATGCTACCCAAAGAATAATGTGGGCATCAAATAAAATAAGTGTGTTACTATTTACTACCACTCCATTGGGTTTTAAAGAGATGCAGTCTAGATATTTTAAAAGCAGTTTTTAAATGGACTAGATGGTTGTTATTTATTTATTTATTTGACTTTGTTATCTGTCTTCTTGTACCTAAACATCTCTGGAATATTCTTCACATTCTCTGAATTTTCTGGTCTGTCTTTCAAACTTAATCATCCCCACATGATGTCCCCTTTTTTTTCCCCCTTTGATCTTTAGTATTGTGTAACAGACTTAAAACAAGAAAAGGATAATTTACTATGATTGCTTTGTATCTGATTATTATCCCATATAACTGTACTGCATTATGTTTTGAATTTATGCACAGAACATGTGACTGTCGAAGGCTAACCCACAGAATTATCCACTTTAAAGAAAAAGAAAGAAGAAAACTCCAGGAAAAAACTCAAGAAGGTGACAAAATGCCAACTAAAACTGTTCTTTAGGAAAAAAAAGTCCTTTAATTTGACTTAGAGGAGGGGCTGGTGAGGAATGTGGAGCTCAAGGGCAGCCTGGGCTGCAGTGACCATGGAATGGGGGAGCTCAAATCCCTCAGGGCTGCAAGGGGGGTGCAGAGCAAGCTCCCTGCACTGGGCTCCAGGACAGCACCCTTGGGCTTCTCCTGGATGTGCTTGGAAAAGCCCTGGAGGGAAGAGGAGCCCAGGAGAGCCTGGTTGGTACCCAAGCATCCCCTCATCCAAGTCCAGGAGTGATGCATCCCAACAAAGAGGAGTCAATGAGTGCCAGAAGGACTCTGGATGAACAAGTTGCTCCTGGACAAACACAAAGAAGGTGAAGCACTGGCACAAGTTAACCACAGATGCCCATCCCTGGCAGTGTCCAAGGCCAGGTTGGATGGGGCTTGGAGCAGCCTGGGATAGCAGAAGGTGTCCCTGCCCATGGCAGAGGGCTGGAATTGGATAAATTTAAAGGTCTCTTCCAACCCAAAGTGTTCTGTGATTCTCTGAAATAAACAGAAACCTGGGCTCTTAGGATGACTTATTTAGCAAATGTTCATTATATTGCACAGCTGTGTGATTTATTGTGCATGGCTTTGTAGTTTACTGGGGCCTATAAAAGCTTGGATTAACCAGATTTACTGCTGACTTCCTTGATGAAAAAAAATATGCTTCCAGTAACAACATGACCTTTTCATCACTGGGAAGGGAAACAGAAAGGAGGAACAAGTCATAAACAACCTAAGTTTTGCTTATTCCTGCAGATCACTTGTTAAGCTGCTGTACTTTGTCAGGAGAGGTCACAGAACTTTCCTTTCTCCACTCATTTTATCCAGGGTACCACTAACTTGCAATGTGTGTGTTCATAATTAAGAAGCCAAATAAACTTGTTTGGAGGAGTGTCTCTTGCCTTGGTCACAGTTTTCCTCATCGCTGCCATCCACACAGTCGTGGATCCCGTCGCAGAGCCATCGCACCGGGATGCAGTAGGCCTTGTTCCTGCAGCGGAACTGATCCTCCTTACACTCTGACACACAGTCCATCTGTGGGAACACACACATCAGCTCTGGCCTCATCAATGGGAGCAACAACAACTTGTCCACGCTGCCAGGAGGGAGCAGGCCCTGATGGAAACCGCCCCAGAACCACACTTGGGGGTTGACTTTGAGAAGTCAACCAAAACCTGTCCACAGGACACAGAAATGCACAACCATGGGCCTAAGTTACCTGAAAGCACTCAAAGGATGCAATAAAACCCTATTTGCCCTTTCAATTATTTTGAGACTGTGAAAAATGCATGTATTTTATGATTGGTTTTTCGCAAATATTAAAATGAATATTATATGTGTTGTGTTAGAAAGTAATGCAGTATTAATTCTCTTAAGTAGTGTGTTAAATATAGTTTTAGGTTATAAAAAATGTTAAAATAGAAACATCCTATGCCATGTATGATACTTTATTTAAAGAAAGAACTTGCAGTGAGACAGCAGCCACAGGACACCTGAATCTTTCAGAGAATTTATTGCTCTCTTATCAGAGGAAATGAACTTCTTCCCACCTCAAAGGTGCTGTTAGGATTCAGAGAAAGAAGCTGACACTGACCAGACAGAATCCTGTGTTAGAATGGAATTTATGCATCATGTATGAAGTGCATGAATATGCAACAGGCTGTTGCTTTTAAGGGTTAATCCTTTGTTACCGTGGGTCCTTTTTCGGGCTCGTGCTGCCCAGAAAAAGATACCCAGACATCCATAACTCTTGGTATCTGCTGTCTCATATTGTCCTAATTCAATTTGTCCAAATTTTTATTATTCAAATTGTATTGCTATTTTTATAATCATTTTATTACTGTTAAACTTTTAAAATTTTAAAAACAACTGATTGGTGTTTTTCACAGAGACCTAAAAAAATTACAAAAACAAAAGCAAACTAAACAAAAAATCCCACCCCCCTCCAAAAAAAAAACTCAAAAACAAACAACCCAGGAAAAAGAAATCACCATAAATGTGTCAGGTACCTCATCAGATCCATCAGCACAGTCCAAGTCCCCGTTGCATTTCAGGGATGCTGAAATGCAGCCTCCGCTTGCACACACGTACTCACTTGAAGAGCAGGTTGGAGATGCTGGTTACAAACACATATTTTAGCATTAAGAAAAAGACAATTCACAAATAAACTGATTTTTAATTTAAAGTTTCCTTCTGGTTAATAGTGAGCCAACTTGTGTCTAAGCACTTTCACAAACTACAATAAAGTACTTGACAAATCTGAATTGTGGCATCTTAAATAAATTGCATAATGATAGTGAAAAGGTATTTGTGTTTTTCCACTTAGAAGTTTAATTTTGTTTTCTCTTTATGCTTGGTAACAAAGACAACTACTTTGTTGTCTTTGCTCATTCTATGAATACATGCTCATTCTATGAATACATGAAAAATGCATGTATTCATAGAATGAGCATATTTGAAAAATTGCACTCTTTAAAATGGGCTTAGAGTTTAGCTAAATGGAGCTAATTTATAATTGAATAAGCTAAATTTTATAGGAAACCATTTCATTGGAAAGTACACATTATTAGAATTATAACACATAAATATTAAGCAGGATATTTTAATATAAAGGCAAATATTTTTGCTGCACTGTAAATCAGAAGAGTTTTCTCATAGACTTTTATCAGTTACATCTAGCTTTCAGAAAAATTTAGCAATGTTCCTGCAAAAATTAACAACTCTATTTTCCAAGAAAGCAAAAATAAAATAAAATAAAAATAACAACAATTTAGAAAACAATCTTTGCATAAGGACTATTCAACTTTGACGGAAGACCACAAAGCAAAACATTTCAGGACACACCAAGATCTCCTGATGTTTTCAGAGCAGAATTTTATATGTTGAGTATTAATTATCAAATTACAATTCAAAATAATTGAATACCTATGCCCCAACAAGCTTCACACTGCAGAGTTGTTCGTAAGTAGGGTTTTCAGAACACCAGTAGGAAGACACAATGATGCAAACTCAAAACATGAAACATTTCAAGTTTTTTAGCATTTTCTCGCTGCTACTAGTGCCCAAGAAATCTTGATTTGATTATTTATATTCTTCCTTCACTCTGATTCATTCCTGGCTTCACTTTATAATTCAGAATTATTTAGAACAATACCTGGTTCACAATTTTTCTCATCATCCCCAAGTTTGCAGTCCTCGTGCCCATCACATTTCCATTTTGCTGAGATGCACTGGCCATTGGAGCACTGGAACTGATCCCTAGAACAGCCTGTTTCACAATACCTCTGGTACCAAAGAAACAACCAATAAACAAGATCAAGAGTTTATATTAAACATTGGTAAATATGCAGCTGGTGGCAGAAGTTACAGCCCATAATCCTCCATGTTACAAAATAGGTAGTAATTAGAGTCTTGTGAAATGAAATATATTTATGGACATGATTCAAAATGGTGGCTCACATGCTCTAAATAGCTGGAAACACCTGAGGTCTAGTATTGACAGGAAAAGAGAAGGGGAAAAAAGAAAGAAAAATAAAAAGAACAGAAAACCAATAAATTATTATCCAGTGAGCTTCTGATACATAACAGTTTTCAATCTTACCTCAAAAAAATCTCTCAAACCAAACCAGTGTTGTGTGTAAAAAGAATGGTTTCCCAATCAGGACAAAAAGTATTTCTATGATGGGAAGAGATTAAGATCACTTCCGGGACAAGAAAATGCAGAATGCTCTTCAATTTTACTGATTTGTTTGTATGTTCTCTTTTAGCATAATTATATCAATATGTTTGGTTTTAATTTAGTAATGATATTTGCATACAGGGATTCTTGTGCAGAGTTCCCACTGCTGCCTTTTAGAAAATTTCTATGCAGGAATCCATTCTCTGACAATTTAAAACTACGAATTCCCTAAATAAATCCTTTTTCTGGAAGATGCCTACCTCATCTGAGCCATCTGCACAGTCATAATCTCCATCACACCAGAATCTTGCTGAAACACAATCTCCATTTGCACAAGGAAAATCTTTCAAAGTGCATGTTTGAGGCTCTGAAGAAAGAAAAGAAAACAAAGTAGGTTTATTAGCATTTCCTGTAAATCAATCAATAGAAATAATATCAATCTCCCCAATCAATAGATATAAATAAATATAAATACCCCCCCAAAGAATAAATGTGAAAAACTCAATTACCTTGCAAATGATAAGGAGTGATTTTCTGTGGGATTTTATTCCACATCTTTTAACTAAATTTCATTTACATATCATAAGACATAATGAAAATACTTTCATTGCTTTCATACATTTGGGTTCTACCAGATTTCTTTGCAAAACAGCATGATATTGAGTATATATATTTTATGAATTTCAACCCATGTATGTCATTACAGGGTTTGTGAGATGTGCATCAGAGACCAGAAATACATTTTGCATGTCAATATCCAATGTAATTAGCACTAAGCAGGTTTCTGACTTTCCATCACACAGTATCATATAATTTATTACATAATTTTTAGTGTTTGTGTGCCAAAAGTCAGCTTCTCCCTTGCTCAGCATTCAGGGGAATGGCAAAGGGAACACAAAATTTGGTGTTTCAAATAAAGTGAAATTTTTCACTACTGCTGACACAGTAACATTGGCAAGGGGGACCTCTGGGGAAGAGCCCCACAGGTGAACATCATGTGCTGTCCTCCTGAGAATGAGGACCACTCCAAAAGACATTTTTTGGATGCTGGAGCATTAGAATAAAGAAAGGTAGAGAGGTATTGGCGATTTAGGAGAAGTTAAACAAGTCTCTATATGCAATTTAGATCTGCCACTCAGAGGGCTTGGGGAAAAAAAGGACTTAAAAGGCAAAAAAGGATGATTTCTACCACAGGAAACAATGCATTATGTAAATGATGTAAAATCAAGAATTAATCAGTCAAATCTTTTCAGCAGAGAGATGGGGAACAACAAATGGCAGTGACTGAACCAAAGGAAGACAGGGGCAAAAAAGCAGGAGAAGAGACAGAGAAGACAGCAGGAATGGACAGCAATAAATTGAGAAATGCTGAAGGGTCCTTTAGTGAGTGAATGCTTTTGTAAAATGTGCCACAGTGACAAGAAAAGCAAATACAAAAGTAGAGGCCTCAAACTGACAAAAAAGTTTGGTAAATACCAGTATGAGAATACACTACACACAAGTTACAAGGATGTAACAAACTTGGGTCCATGTGTTTTGCTTTTTTGTTTGTTTGGTTGGTTGGTTGACTTTCCCAGGATTTATAAAAATCAAAAACTGTTCCAGGAAAGGAATAGTTTTAATCAACTTTTCCACTGCCCCTTTTCCACTCTTTACTTCATAAAAAATACTTTAAAATACTCTGTTTGAAATATTTTAAAAGAAATTTCATTTTTCAGGTAGGAATGAATTTTAATTTTGAAGTTGTAGGAAAGTGATTTTTAAAAGCACATCTAGAGCAATTGCATCAGTTCTCCAGAAATGTTATATTTCAGCAAATCAAAGGTTGGCATTTATCTGGACTCAGATTATATGCACACTACCTCAAATTTTTTTTCAAAGCTCTAGCAAATCCTTGACATTTGATTCTTTTTGTTTTCAAGCCAAGAAGGAGGATTTCACAATATGATAAAGTATATAAAGGAAATAATTTGTGGGTAAAGTAATTCACAAGCAAAAAAACCCCAAACATTTATCATGTTTCTATATTGATTGGAAAAATACAAGAAAATACTTTTGCTATACTGCTAATAAATTATTTATAAGCAGAGATTTGATACTGGAAAAAATGTACACAAAGAGCTAAGTACTCAATTCTCTGTTTGCAAGAAATATTTCTTCTGCTGCTGGGATCCAGCTCTGTGATTTACATATGAACACAGAAAAGTACTTTTCCATCAGTGCTCAGATTGTTAGAAAGGAATAATTATTGATACAAAACAGTATTAAAGGAACAAGCATTAATGGACCTCTGTATAATCCATGAAGGACAGCATTCTTTAGCTTCTGCTTTACCAAAACACTGAAACTCCTTCCCAAAAACAGCATTTGGGATATAAACTTATCTCCAGGACAAAATTAACTAATTTGTTTTCTTGGCAACTTGTAGAAGTAACAAAAGAGCATTAGGAAGCACTTGTAACAGCACAAATATTTTCACACTGATTGAATTCATGCCTTGATACAACATTATTGTGTTTGCTTTGCTTCAATGGTTACAGTACCTTACATTTTCTTTAATCACATTAAATTAAAAAAAAAAATACTGGTGCTTTCTTTTTAGGTTAGATAGATAGAAGAAGATTAATTCCTATGGAACTTTCCTTTTTTGGAGTTTCCTGAAAGAGGAAACACTATTTTTGCAGTAATTCGGTTTTAAAAATCCAAATAAACTCTGAAAGCAAATTCTGCCTCCAGACAGATTTTACATCATTAGAGTTAAAAATGTATTCTACATTTCTTATTGTGGACTCATTATGCACCAATATCCAAGCTAAAAACTCTTATTTCACAGTGCCCAAATATAGTTAAAAACAATAAACTATAAGACAAAAAGGTCTTACAAGGAGCTGCATCAGCTATGAAAAAATGCCTCCAACTGCTCAATAATCTGCTGAATTAAAATAAATATTAAAATTAGTTTACCTTTATCAGTTAGTTACATATCAGATTTCTTACTTCTGAAAAAGAATCATAAACACTGTTCAGAGGTAAAGTGATAAGCATTTATTAACAAGGAATTTGGATCAAACACCACCTGCTCATTTCATGTTAAAAAAAATAACTGAATGGGTGTGAAAAATTATTAGTGCTGTATCATTGTGCCCATTAAGACTTCACTATGTTATGATCAGAAGAGTGAATTTCTTGCATGTGAAGAAACTATAGAGAAAAGTGTAAATGCTTGTGATGAATTTCTATAATTCAGTGAATTCATTCCTCATTCTTGAGAAACAACTCATTTTCTGATACAGTTCCCTGACAGCCTTTTCTATATTATATTCATGGATGCCATGAACAATTTATCTCACTGTGCAATGCAACTTATTTTGCCAAATGCTTTTGAAGTTATAATTTCATATATATTTGTTTCATTACACTTTATTCTTTAAGTGGCTTGATGGTCTATAAAAATTTTATACAACTATTTCAAATAGCTGAACAGTATTATGTACTGTCCCAGTGCTTCCAAGATTTTGGATTTTAAAACTGTGCCAGCCTGTTGTGTTTAATTTAAACAGGAGAATCTATAGCTAGAATTTAAGTATGCATTCGACAAGCAAAAGCAAATTTAAAAAAAACCTAACACCTTTATTACCTGGGTACTGTCAACTCACTAATTCCATACAGCACAATTACAATTTTCTTTATCTTCAAGTCTAGAGAACAACTAAGAACTGAATGTAAAACTTAGCTATTAATATAGACACAAAGTTGGCCAACATTATATTTTTTTCTTTTTCTTAGAAATTAAGATTATTTCTCTCTCATTATTTTGAACTTTTGAATATCACTTTCTAGTATGATGATCTGATCTTTAAGGAAGAGAATTATTACTGCTGGGTCATACACATGGGTAATTCCAAATATGATACTCAACATTTATTTTTCAAACAGCAATAACGTTTTGTGGAGGTTTCTGTTTTGTTGTTTTTTTTTTTCCAAATTTTCAACAGACTGCCCAGTCCTGTAGATTTACACTCCCACAGAAATACTATCACTCTCTATTTGATTTCTACATGAGAATAAAAACATAAAATAATTTCTTGGTATTTGTAGTAGAGAAAACTGACACTAATAATCAATTCCTAAGTAAAATCTCCCACAAAGCTGAGAAAGCTTTTGTGTGCCAACCTCCCTGGGGTTCAACAACAAAAGGCTCTGAGTGATTACTGAGAGCCTTACACACAATATTTTCCTTTTTTTATGTACCACAGCACTGCTACTTGCAGTAATAAAACTCACAGTATTTTCAAGTGCAGGGAGTAATTAGCAGGCAGAGAAATCCACTTTAACCTCCCAAGCTGAATGAGACACTGTGTACCTATGGACACAACATCTTGAACTGGAGAAAGGGGCAGCAGCATCCACTCAGCATTAAAATGACTAATTTATTAATCTTTCTAGCTCATCACCTCAAAGATATTAAATATACACTCATGGTATACAATCAGGAATGTGTATTCAAGATTATGTGCAAGAAAAAGATATTAAATCCACGCATTTCTGAGTAAAAAGGAAAAAAAAAAAACACAGCAAGGCACTTCAGAACAAGTTAGGGAATGTCCCTCTTGAAATATTTTATAAAGACTGTAATTATTAGACAAAATCATTACAAATTTTTCATTTCTTCCTGAGACCCAGATGGAAATTAACTCCCCAAAAGTGGTATTACAGAGATTTATTAGGCCTTCAGGTTCCTCATGGGTAGAAGAGAACTGGGTAACTGAGCTGCTTTGAATAACAACATCTACTTCTCAATGCAATTAAATACTGGAGAAATTGACTTCTCAATATGAAACAAGGCAAATCATCTCAAGAATACAACTAATTTAACAAGCAGGTAGTGTTTGATCAAAATTCCTTGTTAACAAATGTTTATCACTTCACTTCTGAGCAGTGTTTATGATTCTTCTTTGAAGATAAGAAATTTGATATGTAACTAACTGAGAAAGGTAAACTAATTGTAATATTTATTTTCAATTCACCAGATTATTTAGTTGGAGGCCAGGCATCTTTTCATAGCTGATATAGCTCTTTATGAGAGTGAACAGAATTGAGGAATTACAGCAAGGGACATTTTTGGACATTTTCAATTGTGGCCAGCCAATTTTCAGCAGAACAGAGGGTGTGGAATGAAAACACACATGTATTTTATAAAAATTCAAAAGTTTTCTCTTGCACATTGCCAACCTGACTGTTCTAACATGGACCAAGGTAAAAGTTACTTACTACAGTTTTCTTCATCAGAATTATCTCCACAATCATTCTGGCTGTCACATCTCCAGTGATCTGGAATGCAGTTGTTGTTTTTGCACTGGAACTCATGAGGTCCACAAGTTTTTTTATCTGTAATTAGGGTGAATATTATTTACAGCACTGCAAACAAAGAGTCAAAATGGGAAAGACTCCCACTAAATGCATTATAAAGTTACTGGATATATTAAAGGATGAGCAACCATATTATTGGAAGTATTACTTTCAGGAATATTTATTTCTCATAACATTATTTAAACTTCTATTTATACATTCACACCTTAATCTTGAATTTGATGAAATGAAAATATACAGTGTATAAACAGTCTTATAAAATTAAGAATATAAAATTCAGAAAGGGTCACAAGGGAGGGTATTAGTGCACTGAATCTCAAGGACTGAATTCACTTTTCCTTGAATTTATCTGTAAGATTGCCCTAAAAAAGATCAGATCACATGGCTTACCACTGGAATATTGATTTGAAAATTGTACAAAATATGTATTTCTCAAAAGCTATTTTTGCACATAATAATTTAGTACAGAAAAATTTGCACTTTGATTTAAATTTTTACCTACTGATGGACTGGATTGGATGTTACTCATATGAGGTAAAATGTTACAAAGCCTATAGTGCAGAACTGAGGGAAATTTCCTTCAGGTTCTGTATTTTCAATGAACTTTTTTATTTACAGAGGAGTATTGGAAACCTCTTAGAGAGATACATGAACACCCTGAACTCCTCCAGCAGGAAGGAGCTGCCTCTGTATTTTCTGTGAGCAACTCTTTAATAATTTGTTCAGCTTCTAAGGACTGAGATGAAATGAAGTAAATTAAAAAGTTATCAGTGACATTTTCATTGGGGGAGGAAAAAAAAAAAGTTTGCTTTGTAAAAGCCTCAATGACATATTTAAAATTACATGTCACTGTGATATTGCACTAGAAAATGTTTAAATTTCTGTTAGGCAAAGTCAAAACATGTCAGAGCAACTTCACTCTGCTCTCAGGGCGAGCCCAGGGCTGCTGATGACTGACAAACAGCAGCTCCAATCACCTGATTCCTCTGCTGCTCAACCACAAATCACAGCTGCTGATTTCATGCTAGAAACCAATTTTTTTTTTTTTTTTTTTTTAATTATTATTATTTTCTCTGTTGTTTTAGTGTGGCTCTGGAACCAGACTGATAAAACCACATTTGAGTACCAAGATTGGTGTTGCAGCTCAGTTGTGTGCACTCAAAAATCTGGTCACTGCAATTCTGCCTTTTGTGTTTGTTCCTTGCTCTCTGCCAATGTCACAATTGCAATAAGTTTTCTCTCAACGTATGTTTTTTTCCATTATATTTTTCAATATTAAAATCTATGGCACTTTGATCATGATATTTCAAATGCTTGCACTGCCAAACAATTAAAAATATTTAACATTACAAAACATAACAATATTCCTGCCAAACTCATTATATTCTTCTATTTTCATTCTGTAGCTCTGCAAAGGAAAAAGTTTCAAACCTGAAATCCATCCTATATTTACTAAAATACTTCCAGTAAAGATTCTAACTCAAACTGATCCATTTTAGATGTAAAGTATCAAAGTTTTAGCAAGGACTTGCATAATCTAATGGTTTTCTTTAATTGACTGGACAGTTAGCACCAATTAACTCTATCTCTTGTTCTCTGAGAAACACCAGACACTCCTAAAGAAACTCACATTTCCTGATTCTGTCTCAACTGAGTTGGAAAGCAACCACAGAAAAATAAATACATTTACACTTCTTCTGGAAATGTGCTCAGTGCAATATCTCCAATAACCCACAGCAGCAGAAGTTGACTAAGCAAAATACATATGGCCAGGCAGCACTCAAGCAAAATGAGATTCTTGCACACAAGTTTTGCATTGCAGACATTTTAGAAATGAACTCCAAACAATAACAAATTAGTGTTACATCAACATATGTAGATGCTTTTTATACTCATTCATATACTTCATAGAATTTAATTCTATCAAACTTTGTGCGTAAAAATAACAATCTTTAACTTGAAAAATAAAACGCAGAAGACCAAATTGTGTTGAAACTACTGCCATTGTAAGGTCATTTAACCATATTTCAAATGCTAAAAAAATATGGAAAACTTCAAAATGTGATTAAACACACCCTGTTCTTGTCAAGGCTTAGCTGTTCCATGTGTACTCAACCATGTTTGGCACAGAAATTATGACTATGGATAAATTTTTGTCTCCTCCAACACAAAAAACAAGAGCAGTGTGTGCAGCCAGGAGATTAAAAATAAAGATGTGGGTGTTTTTTCAGGGGAATGTGTGGTTAAGTTGGGGGGACACCTCACTGCAGCATGTTGTGAAAACTTTACAAAGGCAAAAAAAGTGAAATCTATGATGAATTATTCTAAACAGAGACATATTTGACTGACAATGTCTTGGATTCTCCAGTTAGAGGATGGAATAGTATCCCAAGGAGATTTCAGGATGGGCCTGCTTTGCTCACATATTCCTGCCAGAGACAGGACAAAAGTCAAGATGAGTCTCAGATATGAACCAACACCTCCTGCTGAATATGCTGTGATTTAAAGAACCTTTTGAGCTTGGGACTGCACACATTGTTTCTTTATACTTTTTAGTCATTTGAATAATTTTTATTCTATCTACTGTAAAATGATGGCTCAGAGTGAAGTACTTAATTCTAAAAACAATTTTTTCCTATTTACTATCAGTATTATGTCTTTTTCTCTTAAAAAAAAAAAAATTGTATCTAGAGGATGAATGAAAATACTAAATGAAATTCACGACCATTTGTGCCACATCAGTTGGGAGTGCACAGGTTGGCCAAAATGTGAATCCACAGTTGGAAGCTTGGAATGCTGTCCCAATTGGAAAGCCACAAAATGTTGGAGATCCAGGTGATGTGGAATGGTGGAGGAGAAAGTAGCTGTGACTTGGATCAGAAAGTGAGCAGTGCAGGGCTGTTTCAATAACAGCCCAGAAGTGGAGGTGAAGCTTCATCTCCTTTGCATTCACTGTTCCTTCAAGACAAATGATTCCTTGCACTGTAAACTTTTTAACAGTTGACAGGAGTAATTATTTTCCCCATCCTGGCAATTCAAACGATGGTCTTGGATTTTCAGTGTTGAGAAAGTTCATTTTCCCAGGCATATTTTCCAGCTTCAGCATTTTTTATATATGCTCATGTGTCAATTATTTGAAACACATCCATGGAAAAGCAGCTCAGTGCTTTGTCCTTGACTGTAGCCTGTAGTTTTGTAGCTCTGTTGTCCCAGAGATAAACCTGTCCAGACACAGGTGTTTCATCAAACCATTCACTGATGCATGGATGAATAATGGGGAAAGCTTTAAATGTTCCATATTTGTCTTGTTCTCCTCCACCTCAGACCATTTTTCTGTATTTTCCTTTATAGACCAGTGCTGGAAGTTGCACAAGTGTTTCTGCACATGGTTGGTGCGTGCCTTGCACTGACACCCATCCTCAGGGATTTTCCAGCAGGACTGATCCACTTACTCTGCCTCTGATTGTCTGTAATCCATTTCCCAGGCAGAACATTTATATTTATTATTTTCTCTAATTACAACAATAAGAGCTGACTCATAACTCCCTGGAGCTCACAGAGCCATGTAAGTTAGAAACTGCTCTGAACCTTTCTATACCATCAGTCTTAACCACCAGGGTTTGCAAATTATTGTATTTTTGGTATTTATGAACTTCAGCAGCAATTAAGTGCAGACTGAGCTGATAGAAACTGGATAAAACTGTGAGAAAAATAAAAAATATCACCATATCCTATGATAGTCACTACATTCTGTGCCACTTCTATGACTCTAAATGCCAAATGAGAGCCTCATTTGCAGCTCCTGCCAATAAAGAATGATACAATAGGAATTTTATGAACTACTCATACAAAGATTGTCATTCAGTAAGAACTGGATGAGCCAGAGAGGTTCCAGATAGGTATTATCAAACACTGAAAGAGGATATAAAAAGTGGGATGATTATTTCCTTTTGCTAAAACAATTTCAAGCCCCAGCAGCAGATGCAGGACCACTGGCATACTCACCACAATTTGCTTCATCCGACCCATCTGCACAATCTGGGTCTTCATCACACACCCACAGCTTGGAAATGCAGTGTTTGGTTGTTTTACACTGGAAGTGGTCTGGAGAACAACTGTTTTCAGCTTTAAATAAAAGAATTCCAGATAAAATTAGAAATTTCTACTAATATTTAAAATATGTGTTTTAAAGGAAAAATTTAAGGATTCAAGAATCAGAAATTGGGTATCTCTAGCATAATTTATATAATATCTGTAAGAAAAACATCCAGATTTATACTGTTTATAGTTTTGTCATTTTCTTATATATTATTTTATATAAGCATTAAGGTAAAACAAATATAATGAACAAAGTGTCTATTGTGATATTCTTTTAACTGCAAATAGACTTACCATTGATAGAATCAAACCACTTTAGCAAAAATCAGACAAGTTTTTTACCTTACCCTTCTAAAGTGCCAGTTATAAATTCTGAGAGTCAGTTTATAAGACTAAGGCAGCTCTGGATGCTTTGATCAAAAACAGAATTGAAATTATGCATGATTTTTGTGAAATTCTGTGCTCTTTTAAATTGGGCAAATGTTGAGAAAAGTTAAAAAAAATATTTCACTTTATCAGTTTAGAACAACTTTTGAATGAATCCTGTAGCAAGAAAAAGATGCAAAGATGCAAATGAGTCTATTCTTTAAGGCTGGTCTAAGTTATGCATTAACCTTAGAACAACCATTTAAAAACAAAACATCCTCAGAGCACACATGTGATTCTAGATGTTCTTTAGAGATATGTACTCCAAATAATTTTAAACTGAATTGACCATAGGGGAAAACCAGGAAATGTTTGATAAGGTTTTCCCACATGAATGTATGCCCCACGTTCCCCTAAGGAATTCTGTAGTGCCTTTAAAAACTTTCCTACCCCTGTTGAAAAGCAAGTTGCTCCCTGATATTACCATTCTTGTTTCTTGGGTTTGCCAAGATGAAAAATTTTAGGTTTGCTAAAAGTTGATATATTATTTCTTTTACTGTCACATTTCCATAGATTTGGGTATGTTCCTAACTGTAGCACAACAAATAATTCCAGTCCTCAGCTAGGACACATCACAAGGGGATTTCACAGTGCTTCACAAGAAACACCAGCACAATGACCTTCATTGTACATTTGGAATGCCTTCTGTATGAAATGTGACTTTGAAAAAGTCACCTGGTAAGCAAAACAGAACAATGGCAGAGCTAAAAAATAACAAAAAAAGAAAGTATTTTATGGATCCCAGACTGGTGACATTAGAGTGAATCTCACCTGTTACCTGTCTTGTGCCAGGAGCCCAAGTCAACAGGAACTCACAACCCCTGAGCTGCAGACTCTGCTACTCTGATTTAACTTCTGCCAGCTACACCTCAAGGTTTTTGGGAGCCTTCCATGTACCATGTACAGTTCTTTCCAAGGGAAAAAAAATAATCTCCCTTATCTTTCACAGGAGCTTTCCTGATCCCTCTTAATCAGTTTTTAAAGAAATCCAACACAAAGAGCTTTCTGCAAAACTTGTATTTACATCTCTCCTGAGCAGTTTGGAAGACAGCCATTAAACATGACCATCCACAAAGCCTTTCTGTCCTTAGCAACCCTTCTCCCCTTGAAGGAGGATTTGTTCCTTGCAGAAATGTAGGACTTGCAAACCTTGAGAAAGCTGATCCAGAACAAGCAGCTCAGATCAGCAGCAGATCTGAGCAGTGAAATCAGTAAAACATAAAGCTACATTTCATGGCAGCCCCATCATCTTTGTTACAAAATGATCAGACACAAACTTATTCAACAAATCTCCAGTATAAACCTAAAAATATTTTCTCCACTTATACCTGAGAAATGTAAAGTGAAAATAAATGTGAGGAAAGTAAGTTGCACTAAAAGCTGAGCAAATGGAAATTCAGTTACATAGATAAATTAATGAAATCCCCAGAGAAAGAGGAACAGAAAAGGTAAAAGTAATCAATGAAAGAACATGAATTTAGAAGGAGCTTTGGATCTACAGCTTTTCCAACAAAAGAGTCTGAAAAACATCTTTTTCCATTGAAATGTATTGCTGCAAGGCATGGCAGATGAAAGCCTCAGGAAGATGAGTCACTTATGAGGTGGTTCAGAGTAAAATACATATTTCAACCTCAGTCAAAAACCCAATTAAATGCCTGAAATTGTTTTTACCCCTCTCTTCTTTGCAATGACTTTAATTTTGGAGTTAATAAATGGCATTTTAGTTTGCTCTTTAGTATTTGAAGTATTGCTCACCAGTCCTGTGAATTAACTGTTTGCACATTCTCAAATTGTTTTAGAGGACATTTACAGTGTTTTACTCCAGTTCCCTGCTTAAAACCAGCTACAGAGCAGAATTCTCTAAGCATAACTTACGACAGTCTCTTTCATCTTCTTCATCACCACAGTCATCCTGGCCATTGCATCTCAGGTTTATTGGGATACACTTCTGGTTCTTTGTGCACTTGAATTGCCCTGACAGACACACATGTGTGTCTGTAAATTCAAGGGAAACAAAAAGTACAAGTTAAAATGATTAAAAGTTGAAAAGATTCAAAATTCCAAAGGTAAATGAAGAAAAATATTGTTTAACAGCGTGCCAAACACGGCATTTAAGCCTGCAGTGCATGCAAGCACCTACCACAGTTCAGTTCATCAGAATTGTCCCCACAGTCGTTCTCTCCATCACAGATAAAGGCTGGGAGAGCACAAAGCCCAGTTCCACACTGGAAACGTCCTGGCTGACATCTGAATTCAGCTGGGAAAAGACAAAACTGCTTATGAATACTACCAGAGCAATGGTTAAAGCTCACTATTGCTGTTCTTACCCCGTGGGCTAATAAAAAATATCTATAAACTTGTATTTCCTTTATAATCTAAATCTGAGCATATATTAGTAATTAAAGGGTACACATATGATTGCAAGGCTAATTTCAAAGTCTGATATTTTTAATTTGTGCAGCTCTAGTTGCAGTACTAATGACACAGACTGAAAACCTCTTGCAGCTTGAAGCTTATCAAAGGCTCAACAGAGATCTAAATGCTTGAGGTTCAAGTCTGCTTTTAAGAAACCCCCTATCCCACTGTACTTCTATTTCCCAAGAAAGGAATTGTTCCTTCTCCAGCCACTGTCATTAGAAATAATGAGCAATTATGTACCTCTATAGTAATATTATATATAAGCTTAGAGTAGCTTAAAATAAAAATTTATGTAGAATGATTACATAGAGTAAAATCTGCTTCAGAGATCTCTATAGCAGGAGAAGAGAACTAATTATAAAATTGTAAAAATAGGGGTGAGGGATTTCAATATTTAAAAAAAATCAAATTAACTGTTAATTAACCAGAAGACTAGAACACACAGAGCATTTTTTTCAAGTATAAGCTTAAGGAAGGTAGGCAATGAGAGAACATTGCTATTGCTCAGAAAACTGCAGTGAAGAATAATGTGTATCTAAATGCCTACAATTGCAACAAAACAGAAGCAAATGAGATTAGAATCCCACATTCTTATTACACAGAAAAAAAAAAACAAGTAAACCTGTCGGATAATTGTATTCATGCAAAGAATTCCACAATTCAAAATTAAAGTCTTTAGCGAAAACATAACCGGGACGAAGTAAAGGTTTGAAAGACGAAAAATACGTGTGATTTTCCAAAGACCTTAAAAGGCTCAGAGACCAAGGAACATAAAAAAAGGGCGTCAAACTAAAGTGCCCACAAAAACCCTCTTCCTGAACTTTATAAATAAGTGTTCTGTTTTGGTGTGAGCCCTGGTGGCAGAGCCAGCCCCAGAGCAGCGCGCACTCACGGCACTCGGCGGGCTCGTCGGAGCCGTCCCCGCAGTCATCCACCGTGTCACACTTCCACCAGAACGGGATGCACTTGTCGGTTTTGCAACGGAACTGCCGAGAGGAAAGGCCAGCAGGAATAAAAGATTTTGTGTTGACATTTATTCATTCGTTTATTTATTTATTTGTAAGCAGGAATTGCGCAGTTTATGAAAATCAGCTCCGCCGTGAGACAGGGGCTTTGAAATTTAACTTAAGCTAGAAACCAATTTTGGATTTAGTTGGAGTATGTTGTTTAAATTTGTTCAATCTGTTAACTTGTTGTGCTCGCAAAAGAGAAACAAAGAGATTCTCTGCAGATTGACGATTGGCGATTCAAAACTACTCAGAAAAAATTGCAAACATCCAAGCTGTAGAGAAATAAAGAGGGGCCCCACCAACATTGGGGCTAAAGCAGACAGAAAAGCTGAATCTGGGTTACAAACACCACATCACAGCTACATGACTGAATAACTGTGCAGGCTTATAAAAATTGATAAAACAGTTTAATATCTATGCATATGCAACAAGTTGGAGGGATAAAACAGACTCAGGAATTTTTGGAGGTTCACATGTCCTTTAAAGGAAGCTATCCCACATGAGCCCAACACTAAAATTAATCATACTAACTTTACAACTTTTACAAGTTGTGGAGTGGTTTTTTCCTCAAACCAGCAGCTTGAGGTGTTGATGCATCAATGATTTTCTGGCTGATAATTTTACAAAACTTGTATTTTAAATTTTGGGGTTTTTTTATTTGGAGATGTTTGGCACTGAGGTTGCCAAAGTGATAAAAATCACTGTAGTTTCGATGACTGTGCTACACTGGCTTACAATGCCCCGACACAAACTGCTCATTATATTTTGCTGCATTCTGTGATTTCATTCTTGAAGGTCTTATTCAAAGCAAACACTTCAGTTCTGCTTTTATAGACTGTTGAAGCAGACAACATCATTTTTCCAGATAAACCCAAACACCCACAGTTACAGAAAAGAGCCTTAATGTGTGGTGTTGTGTACAGTATTGCTTACATTGTTTGAATTAAATGAACAAACCAAATGTAAAGCCTCCCAGACTTTGAAAAGGACAAAACATCTGTTTTGAAAAAACTGAAAAATCCTTTGTAAGAAGGCTGTGCATTTACTCTCTACTCAGGTGACTGTTTGTTCTGACTGAAAGAGGAATGCAAACAAAACAAATGGTACAAACTGATGTAATTTTCTAGGGCTAAACCTAAAAACTGAGTCCATTATGTGGCTCATGTCAGAGAGAAAAATCTGGGTAAATTACCGGTCAGCTTTTAAGAAATGTTGGCTTTCCTACCTCTATGAACACAGAAAGGAAAGAAACCAAAAGATTTAGAAGGGCAAGACATTTCATTTTCTGTCTCTGGACAGCTTTTTTTCACATTTTAAAAATGGTTGATTATTCAATAAAGCTATAATTAAATGGTATATTAAATTTGGTGCCTTAGCTCAGTTTATCTTTTCTGCCAAGAAAAATTAGGGTTTCAAAGGCATTTATGATATAGAGCCCATAGCTGGAGCTACATCATTGCTGTAGCACCTTGAGGGACCTGCTGTGTTACAGACTGGGCTGAAAGGCAGCTGTTACTGCCCCACACAGATCTGCAGCTCAGAGGGGTCAGCAGGACGATGCCAAAGGCAGGGGAAAAATAGAAACTCAGACAATTGTCATTCCTTGTGTTCTTTACTTGTTCTGCTCACCACAAGGGAATTCAGGCTGTCAAAACAGCATCAGAAAGTTATTTCCAGGAAATAGGCACTAACTCTGAGATGTTGTTATGAAGATATTTGTGTTCCCTACTAGAATGTGGAGACAAAACCCTGCAAAATCAGGGATCGGGGTCATACAGGTCTTAAATGGATGCAATTTTGGTGTTCAAGAGTCTTTATTTTAAGTAATAGGGAATACAGTTTAGTGTTTTAATTGATTAATTGTTTCTGGTTTACCTATTGGATTTTTTTTAACACAAGTCTGTCATTTTCCAACCTTTCTAATTGGACTGAGCTTGTTTCCTTTTTTAATGCAAAATTCATTCATGCATCCCAAATCACTGTTACACACACTTTGTATTTTGATATTTCAGACAAATGTTTTTTCAAGGCTATTTTTACGGGTTCAGCAGCTGTATTTGTTCTGGTGACTGGCAGGAACACCAACATTTGAGAGTGAACAAGTCCTGAATTCTCTGGGGAAAAAACCATTTGCAAGTGTTTCCCACTAAGAGCCTTGGAGACAAAACACTCTGTGGAATCTCGTCCAGCTGGGATTCCTGCTTCAGATGCATTTGCAGAGGGCTTTGGACACAAATCACGGCAGGCAGGGCACTGAGGGGAGGGGACACCTGACCAGGTGGGTAGAGTGGGCTCACAGGGGTTAGTAGTATGCTAACAGAACCATCCTACATTTGGTCAAGTTTCCAGTTCTCCTCCTCTGTTGGTTCAGGACTTTTGTGTTATAAGGTGATGTTCTGAGCTCACCTTCCTGATTGGACCTTTTGCCCCTATACCTGGCTGTGTTTGCCCTGTGTTTTGCAATCCAGCCTCTGTACCCTGCACCCCCTTTGTCATTTTTGTTAATAAAGTTTTAATTTTCCAGGCTGGATCCATCCCTCCCACTCCCCTCCCATTAGCCATCTCCCCCCCGGCTAAGCCAAGCAGAGAGATCACTGCGAGATTTCAATCTCATAACGCTCCAAGTGCTCCCCTGAGTGTTGGGCTCCTTTTGAAGCTCCCCAATCCCTGTTTAAGGCAGCACTCCCTGTTGCACATCAGGAGCAGTGGAAGCCAATCCTGCAGCCCATACCTGGCTGGCAGTGCAGTTGGACAGGCACGTCCTGTTGTCCGCGGCCAGGTAGAAGTTGGTGGGGCAGGCGCACGAGTGCAGCTTGTCAGGGGCCAGCAGGCACAGGTGGCTGCAGCCACCATTGTTCACTGTGCACACGTGTCTGGACACTGTGGACAGAATAGGGAGGTAGATCAGAGCCTTTTATCTCAGCACACTTTGGGGTATCTGCTTTATGGATGAAGAAAATTGTGTGCCATGTACCGTCTTTACAATGCAGTGTCCCAAATCAAAAACCCACAGAGGCAAACTCTTCCTGCTGCCTTTAAGCTATGCTCTGTTGTATGCAAAAATGAATTATTACCATGGCTGTAAGTTCAATACTGAAGGAATGAGAGGAATAAAAAAGCTCTTTTTTTAGATATGATGAGAGAAAAATTAGCTTATCTAGGTCAATTGCCAAATAGCATTCAGTTACAATTCAAATACAGTGATATCAGCAGATAAGACACAATCACACCACCCACATTCTCTGACATTCCCTCAGTCTAGCAGTATTCTTCTGCAATATTAACACTTTTCAAAGAAGCAGGTTAAAAGTTTTCATAACACACTGCTCCCCTTTTAAAAAATGTTACCTTGTACTGTAATGCAACTTAGGAGTTCTTTACTTTCAGTCAGTATTTGGGTTTATTTTTAAACACATAAATTATCTCTCTACTGAACAAAAAGTTTTGTTAGATGTATTTAATACTGGATGTGCTTAAAACATTAATCACAACTTTATGTTTAAAAACTGTAATTTGAAAACTTCCACAATCTGAAGCAGAACAGAAACAATCATTGCAGATAAATGAGCATGCAGTGCCTCAGCACATGGCTACTCAGTTAAACACCTCCATGTGCTGCTTGGGAAGCAGAGACAGGATAATTACCATCAGGCTGCCTGTAGGAATGATACACCTGGATGTCTGTGATGGTGTGCCACGAGTTAATCAGGGACAGCCTGTCCGAGCCTGAGGTTTTGTGGGCACGGCTGAGGGATTTGGTTTTCCCGTCTGTCCAGTAGATGTAATCCTCAAACAGAGTCAGTGCAATCACCCCTGAGATGTCTTGGTTAGGGACTGGAAGGAGAGATGCTCAGATTAATGCTCACTCTTGGGAAACTGCCAGCTAAAATATTCCCCAATTCGCAGTATTAAAATATTCCCCACTGTAACTTCCACTACTCCTTGCATAAGCAACATAAATTGGCTCTTTTACTGGGATAAAAGTTACTAGAAAACAACCAGAACATAACATAAACATCTCCTGATGCTTTGTGTTTAATATACCCTTTAATACATTTAATAGCATTTTATTTTATCAAAATATACTGGCAAGAGAGACAGGAAAAATAAACAAAAATTGGCATTAAAATAACCATTGCAGTAAGAGGGATTATTGATCATTTCTAGCATCACCAGCCACACAATATTAAAAAAAAAAAGTTCATAGCTACAGTACCACAAAATTATGAGCCAACATTATTTGGAAAAGGATTCAAGGACAAAAGGGAGAAAAAGCTTTGGAGCATTCTTTATCCTGCAGTACAGTCCTTAACCTGAAGTATTTGTTCTTGATAAACAGTAACTGAATGCCATCTTTCTTTTTTCCTCCTTTAAACATCAACAGCAGTAATCATAGATGTCACAGGAGAATATCTGACCACAATAATTAATTTGTGAATGATAATCTTTTGTTGCTGAATCACCTAATTACTGATAGAGGTGAAAAGGCAGAGCAGCTGACTGTCACATTTAATCAGCACATCTTTAACACCTTTACCTTGTTTTCTGCATCTTTTTACCTGAAAAGTGTTAACATAGAGTAGGCAAATCTCAAATTCCTGTTGGGACATTTTATAGCTCACTGAGATCTGATGACTGGTACTGAGTATATGGAACAACAACTTAGAAAATTCAGTTTTCCTCCCTGAACTGAACTCCAGTGCAGGGCATGTTGCCCCCTGGTCAAGGAGACCTTGCTGCTTAGGCCTGAAATTATTTTCCCTTCTTATATGTCTCCATGAAGCACATCTATCACACTGAAATAAGAATATTATGTTTTTGAAAGAGCTTCAGAGTATTTCTGGGAAATCAGACAAAGTCCAAAGAAATTTTGGCAATTTTAATCTTAATCCTCATTACAGGGCAACTTTGCCACAGTTTCATACACGGTACAGTACCAAAAAAGCTCTTATAATTTCTGTGATTTTTAGAGTCCCATTGTGTAAAGTTTCCAATGAGGAATACAATTCAAGCTGGCAGGTGAGGCAGGGTGGGACATGAGAAGCAGCTGCCCTGAAGCTTTCCATGAAACAAATTATTTTATTTTTGCTTCAGTTCTGAGACAGTATTGGTTTATATAAATTATGACCCTTGCTTCTACTTTTGGTACCAAATTAAAGATGTCAAACGTCCCACTCCAGTCTCCCTAAAGACAAAAAAAACCCTTTTTTATTTTCTTTTTCTGATCAAAATTAAGTTTAAAATCAGAATAAAATGGCATATAAAAGCATTATTATACATGAAGAGATTTAAATTAAAAAAAATTGATTTAATCATTTTTATTATTACCCACCAATGAAAAATACATCCAATAGTCATCCTTATTTTGGATATCCAGGAAGCAAACCCCATATCCCAAGCACAGATGTATGACAAAAAGCTTATTCTCAGGTTTTGTGAATGTTTGTAGGTAGCCAATTTATCCTGCCTTCATTGGATTAGACATACATCAAAATTCAGATGAAACTTTATATTCATGAGCTAAAGATTCAGGAGATTACCTTACACTGCCTGAATTGTCCCTCACACTGCATTAACAGGGAAGCCAAGTTAAATGTGTGGCACAAAATATTAAATATTACAGTATAACACTGCACAGAAGAACATTCATTGATTCAAGTACAATTTTCTTTTATTTAAAGAAAAATAAATTCTGCAAGTACCAGGTTTAAAAGCTTAACTCTTTCAAACTTCTTAAAAAAAAAACCCACCTTATAGAAACAATGCAATAACTATTAGACTCTCTCCTTTTTTTGTTTATTAAAAGAATGACAAAATATATTTGTTTCTAAAAACTGGGTTTCCTATTATTACCATTTATAGGTATAAAGTTAAAACTGTCATTGTCCTAGCACTCACAGATTCAGGTTGCAGTTTTTCCTGTCACTATTTTTATTTCTGAGCAACTCTGTAATTTTAATGGGCTTCTGCATTAACTTTTCATTAGGTCACAATCAACACAAAGTTGCACCATTTAAAGCTGTTAAAGCTAAATGTATTCTGTTGTGAAACAAAGTTATTAAAAAATAAATTAAGAAAGCAATGAATAGTACACATATATGCAAATGAAAATCCATTTGAAGTAAAATAGAATATAACTACAGAATCACTGGACAAATATTTCTGAAAAAAATCCTACACTGACATAAAAATATAAAATTCCTATAAAAGAAAAATTTATAATAATTACATAATAGAACAACTTATAAAATTTCTTCTAAGCTGACCAATAAAACCCAATGTAGAAGATCAGCCTGTAAAGTCTGAGAGAGTTTTCTTAAAACAGGCATTGAATAGCAACCAATTCTGACTTTACTGTTTAAGGAATAGTTCTATCACAGCTGAATACAATTCTTCTTTGCCTTTTAGTAAGTTATAGCAAAGAAACATCAGAACTGTTGACATGTAAGGGGTTCTAGAATTTACAGTTCCCATCAACTGTGAATGACCAAACAAAAATGAGCAGAAAATTGAGATAATTTTTACATGTGATTATCTGATGGAGCAGTAAAATAGTCTCTCATGCTTATTATTTGCCTTTGAGGATATCAGTTTCACAATTTCCAAAATTTCAGGCAGTGAATATTGATTTTTTTACAAATTTATGGAGTAGTAGAAATACCCACTTCCTTTTCCCACTCTTTCCTGTAACTCCAAAAAAGTTTTGGCTGATTGATCTCATCATAAGTGACATACAGTACTAATACTGTATGTCTAATACTAATTATTAACTTTAATTAATACTAATTATTAATCGTACAGCAAGCTCTGTGGTGTGAATCAGTTTTAAATGGGAGAGAAAGACTCATTGCTCCTCTTTCTTTGTCAAGCACTGCAAAACCAGATTATTTTGTATGAATTTTAAGTAAAGGCAGGTTAGTCATAACAAAGCACGTCTGTTTCTTCTGCAGCTATTTGAAAACATTTTATCCCATTTCAAAACCATTAGTAAGAAATGAATATATTCTGTTAAAGCTAAAACATATACTTTTGGGATTCTTTTCTCCTCCACAACCTCCTCCTCTCAGAGCTGGGCAAGTTCCTTGCAATTCCTCCTAAAACACCTGCTCCCAACTCTGATTCTCTAGTGGTCTTTCATTTTACCCATAAACCATGGATTTTCTGACACTGAATGCTAATCCCAAACAGGACTAATCCCAAACAAGTAGATGAGAAAAGGGGCAAGAAAGAGGAGGCAGAAAGGAGGAGGAGTGCACAGGCCTTTCAGAAAGCTGCAGAAAACAGGAGGAAAAAACACAGGCAGGGAATAAAAGGGAAAAATGAGGAGGCTGGCAACAGATCAGAAGTAGTGGGAAATAAAAATTATTAGACACTTGAAGACAAAAATGACAATATATAACACAATAAAGGAAGATAAAGTGCTGCATGAATTTAAGAGAAGAGCCACAGGAGGGAACATGGTTATGTAGACACATGAGAACCATGACAGACTCAAAGTATATCTGTGTCTCTCTCTCCTGCATTCTGTATCAATTTTGATCCAAGAATATAAATTCATAGGCTGTAAGTCATATTTGTGATACAAATGTTTACTTTTCTCTGAAGAGTGAACTCTGCTTCCCTTATATTTTCTGAGCACATTTACTTAAGCGTAAAAATATGTTCAATTGATTTCAGGAATGAAAATCATTCCATCTAGGATTCCAGAGCTGCAGAACCTGAAGCCATGCAGAAGTGAAGCCCAGCTCCCTTGGCTCTTATTGAAACACAAGTTTTTCCAAATAGAAAAGCAAATATTAAACATGAATTATAATATGAAAGGTCTCATTGGTGGGTGGTAAAACCAATGTACCAAGAAAAAGTGTCCTTTGAAGGACAAGACTGATCCCTTCTAAGAGAAAAACAAAACAAAATTATCAAAGTTATCAAAAAATAGATAAATATCAAAATATCAAATTTATCAGCACCCTATCATGTCCAGAAGATGGCTGATCACTTACAAGACAGAAAGGGATGTGTCTCTTTCCCTTTTCAAAAATATGGGACTGCAACCTTGCCCTGCCCTTGTACAAAATCTACAAAAACAGAAGGGGTGAAAGATCCCTGTTAGGCTCTTCCCAAAAATTCACCCATCTAGAGTGCCAGTGCTGTGAAGCCATTCCTAAAGGTAATTAATTGTTGTTAAACAACAATTTAAATGACTTTCCCTGTGGCATTAGAGCAGTTGCTGTTCAAGAATTTTGGCTACCAAACACAGAAAATTTACATGGGTGACCCAACCTGAAAAAACATTCTACACTACTTTGAATTCCACTCCCTGAAACTTGATTATCTGAACTGCAATAAAACAGAAACAAAAAGCCTACTGACATCTCGATCTAAATGGAACCAGTGGTTACAAAGCCTCCAAAGACAAATTGCATCAAGGAAGAACAACACTTAATAAGAAAATAGCAATTAAACCCACAAAACCAAATGAATTTGGAGATTGCTGATCTCTTCTGCAGCAATTCCTGGCCCCCACTGTCCCCTTGCCAAGTGAACTCCCTTGTAGCTGTTTCTGTCTCATTTTACATTCAACTTGGAGCCTCTCTGAGACGCAGTCAATACTTTTTTATTTCCTATACTACTTACTCCTGATGCTTGTTCCCTTTGATAAAGAATTTGAAGTGCTCAGTCCATAAAATTAATAATGAATAATGACAATAAGATTATCTCTATTAAGCTTGTGACAAAGTGTGTAGTTCTGACAGATATAATTAAATTTAAGTATATTACCTTAAAATACTGTATTTTAAAGATGAGACATTTTACAATAATTATTACTTTTATGAAATTGACGCTTAGTTTAGAAAACTAAACCTGTCAAATTCAATGAACAGCAAAAAAATATTCATGGACTACATAGATTAAGTCTATATATAAACTATATATATAGTTTTAGGATGTTATTACTCATGTCTTTAATAACATGCCCATGCATAAATATTTCTTTGTGGATGCCCAGTATTTGCAATGCTAACAAAACTTCAGTCTGAGGCCTGTTCTTTTTTAACCATTTCCTAAAAACCCTCTAACTTTAGGGATTCCAACATCTACCTGCAAACTCCTTACAATGAGCAAATTTGAAATTACAGGCACTGAAAATCAAAGTGGTTGTAATCTTCAAACCCCTTGTACTCGTTAGTTCAAAACTTGCATATTTACTCTCCATTTCTGAGAATTGCAAACATTTAGGAAGAAGCTGTCTCAAGAACAGAGTGTTTTTTCAAATTGAGGTCCTCTAGAAAAGTTATTATCTGTTAACTATATTACACCTAAAGAAGCAATTTAATAATAATAATTTAGTTAAAGTGCAACACTTTTTCATTGTTTAATTTCCATGCCCCTGTCAGATGAAGGATTGTAGGGCCCAATTTTTTGTTTTTACAGTATAAACCAACAACTTGACACAGTTTAAGGCCTAATCTCAGAGAAGTTTCTGAACCTCCTAAACTGGACTGTCAGATTTCCCTTTTATAGTTTCATTTTACTGAAATGCTCATCTTCAAAACGAAACTGGGGAATGCAGGCAGCTGTGGGATTTAGGAGCCCTGAAGGTTGGGAAAACCTGCAAGGAGCAACCAGATACCCAGGGAACTGTGAAGCCTGCATCTCCTCTGGGCTTTGGGAACAGAAAGCAGCTAAGTCTGACAAATTTTTAAAATTTTATTTTTTCATAAAGCTCTCATAAGTAAAACAGCTTAGTGCTTAGCCAGATTAGTGCTTCAATACTTGCTTAATCATTTACAGTGTACAACATTTGAGAATGCTGCAGTGCTGAATTGGCTAAGCACTAAAGACAGTTTATATAACCAAGCATTAAACTTCAAACAGCTCAGCAAGGTCATCGCTACCCCAGCGCCAAGAAGAGCTCCCAAGCACTCTAAGATTTTTGGCCTAGTTAGCATGTTTTCAAAATTCTTACTACGAGTCTCTTGGCAATTGTAAAATACAATTTCTCTCTTGAAATGCAAAGGAATTTTACAAGAGAAAAGCAGCAGATGTTCTCCTCAAAAAGCTTTAAGGTTCAGAAGAAACAAACAAATTTTAAAAACCCCATACTTGTGGAAGAAATGTTAACACCAAGATCTGAATACATGTAAACTCCCATTGCATGTAATAAATACTCCATGGTTTAGCAGACAGCATGTCAATAATTAGCCTAAAATTGTTGAGTTTATCCTAAATTATCTGATGAGGAGCACAGAACACATCACACTGTCTCATACCATCCCTTAATGATATGAAATCCACTAATTCTGACTAGTTACTTATATTTGCTGTGTCTTTTGAAATCTCTGTGGCATTTTCTGATACATTTTGTAACAGACAATTTAAGATCCAAAAATCATAGTCTCAGGAAAAAAAACCTCAGAGCAAGCCAGCCTTATCCTCAGAGGTCACAGGAACAGGTAAGAAAATGCCTAGTTTGCCATTATTAGCACTTCAGATTGCACCACTCACAGCATTCCTGTTCACACTTTTTCCTCTCCTCCATGAAAATGTATTTTGTGATTGCCATATCTGTGCCTTTATCCTTCTCCATTCAAAACCACAAAGGATAACAGCAAACTCAACCATCTCCCCCTTAGTTAACTTTGACAATACAAAATGTGCAAAATGACAAAGGAAAACAGACCATGAAATCCATGTGAAAAACAAGCCTTCAAGGAACACAGTTATCACAAGAGATAAAACCTAATCTTTCTCATTTAAGTGCTTATCAGTGTGGATTACAGATATCAGAAGGCCAAGGGGGATCACAGCTTCAAACACTGAACTTCCCTGAGTTTCCCCTATTAAAATAATTACTTTACAATGGTTAAATTTTATCATCCAAAATATTTCTAGTTTTGTGCTGGATCACAAAGAAATAATTTCTTTTGGTTGGTCGTTCCAGGAGAAAGCAGAGAGAAAAGGAAAAGACTTTGATTAAAGGCAAATTGATCATTAAGTGTGAACTCTGAAAAACTCTCAAAGCTCTCCTTGGAGCACCCACGGGGCTGTTTCATCTGTTTCAGACACCAAGAATTCTATCACTATCGCGTTAAATCCACAGAAACTTTTCTACAACTTCATTTTAATTTGTTAATGATGTTTTGAGTGAAACTCTGATAGCAGAAAGTGACAAGAGGCATTAAGTGTGGGCAGGTGGGAGAGGATCCAGACCAGAGGCACAAAGATGATCCAAGGCTTGGGAAACTGCCATGAGAGCAAAGTCTGGGAGAACTGGGTGTGTTCACTCTTTAGAAGAGAAACTTCATCACCACATTCCAGCCTTTAAAGAGTCTGCAAAGAAATGGAGACTCCCTTTTTACATGGAAAAGGCAAAGGGTGATGGGAACAGATTACTCTTGGAAAGATTCTGGCTGGAGACAAAGAGGAAAACCTTTTACAGTGAGAACACTGAGCCATTGGAATAATCTTCCCAAGGAAATGGTGGATTGGATCCATGGTTGTGGGTCATCTAGTCCATGCTTTTCCCAGAAAAGACTGGACTAGGTGATCCATGAGTTTGGACTAGGTGATCCATGAGATCTCTTCCAACCTCATCCTGTTCAATGATTGCCTAAGGAAAAAATCTTGTTTCCACATCATTTAAATACATCAGGACCTTTCTATCAAAGCTCAATTCTTATGGCTTGAATATTTATACACCATCTGGACTTCAAAGAGACATGTCCTCAAAAGCAGCATGATACCAGCTTTATACAAAGTCACTGTTGCTTTTGGAGCATGCCTCAGATACGTCACTGGTACCAAATTTGGATAAATTTACTGTGGCATTGTGACAGATTTCCTTCTTCTCCAGGATCAGGCATCCTCAGAAGAAGACATTAACTCTGCAGATATAAAGCAGTTGATTCTGATTTTATCCAATTGTTCAGGAGAACCCCACAGGCTGGAGGACAAGGCAATGGACACTGAATATGGTCTGGCTGAAATTTTGAAACCATCTCCTGAGTTTAGTGACATGAGGACATTTTTGGGGAAAGAAAAATCCTGAAACTCTCAGGCTGAAAGGGAAGACTGTGAATGGTTTGACCACTGTGGTCAGTTTAGGGCTAAGAGAGACACATTGGCTACTATTTTCTTCTTTCCTTTGAAAGTTCCAAAAAGAAGAGTAAGAGGATAATTTAATGGGAATGAAAATAGCAGGATAGCAGCACAGGGAATGACATCAAGAGGAGTAGGGAGCTTTGCTTCCTCTGTCAGAACAGCAGAATGTCAGCAGGATTCCAGCTCAGGGCTATGTCTGAGTGAGTGCTGCTTAGGTGAGCAAGTTACAACTGACCAGTGTTCATCCCAAAAAAACCCATGGATATTATGCTGAGATTAATGTGAATATTTAATATTTACAGCTCTTGTAGCTACTGCTAGAGCGTCTCCAATCTACCATCTCAGACAATTGACACTGAATTATTCATGACGCCTTTATAACCTACAATTCATGAATGCAAGGGCTAGAAAACTTGTTGGTTTCCATTTTTTATTTCATGGTGAACCTTTGATCTGAAAATAAAGTAGTTATTTCATCAGTTGTGGTTTGGAGAAGACCTGGAGGCACCCAGTACGAGATAAAAGCCCAAAAAAAGCCCAGATCCATGAAGTTTTACCAGGAGTACAGCAATGCTGAGGTTTGAGTAAAGCTTGAGGAAGGAGCTCAGGTAACAATTTCATCTCAAATTAAACCCCCCAAAAAACTTAGTAGACTGATACCATTTCATATATTTGAATAAAAATGAAAGCTCTTTAATTACACAATTTGGAATATGAGAACAATTCATCATAGTGTAGAATTTTTACTATTTTTTGAATACTTCACAGATAAATGACACAAGCTGTTTAATTATCTGTCAGGTGAGAAGCAAAACACAGGGATAAAGATTAGTTCATTACATAAGTATTTCAAAAGTTATTATTTCACCCATCTACCAGGAAAGCCCCAAATTACATTTGAAATACTGGTCTCATGCTGAGCAGACTAATAGCTTTTCCAGGCTTTTTGAGGTGGGAGAAAAGGCTGATTTTAGCCCTCTATCCTGACACAGAGCACAGAGGATCTATCCCTTCTACTTTTAACAGCAAGTTTCACTCAGTTTGCAACCTAATCAAGCACCTGTCTATATATGCCAGGATATAAAATTGAAAGAGTGCCTCAGATTACTGTGTGTGTTCCTAGAGCTTCTTTTTCTATTTGACATTTTTCCCACAAACACATAGTACTGCAAGTTTAAAAGTTATTCATATCAATAGCAGAGAACAAAAATGAAGAGCAGATTTTAAAATATTGATAAAAGGAAAAAAAATAATCTCAAAAAAGTTTGGAAAAAGGTTTTAAAGGACAATTTTACATAACTGTGCATAGCATTGAAAGCGTCAAGAAGAAAAACAACTGAAATGTTGACCAACCTTTATGTCTGTGAGATCCATCCATGTCAGAAAACTCAATGTGGTTTTCATCAGCCCAGTACAGCCTGTGGTTGACATAGTCTATGGTGAGAGCCATAGGTCTGGAAATCTGGGTTTCTATAACCACAGCTTGCCTGGATCCATCCATCCCAACCCGGCCAATGTGAGGGGACTCACAGCAATCGATCCAGT
>JAHXMQ010012342.1:32306736-32322970 GCA_020466415.1 Ammodramus savannarum pratensis
GTGGCTGCCCCATCCCTGGAAGTGTCCAAGACCAGGCTGGATGGGGTTTTGAGCAACCTGGGGTAGTGAATGGCATCCCTGCCCATCTTGGGGGTTTAAAACTGGATGATCTTCAGGTCTCTTCTTAATCAAACCATTCTGTGACTCAATGCTTAATTTATTTAGTTGATCTCAAGAATAAATCAGTCATTACAATATTTCCACCTTCCAGATAAATCTTTGAGTTTGCTGGACCTGTCTGTAAATAGGTGTGCTAAATGTAAAGGGTTTGAATAGGAATCCCCATGCTAGGTGTGATTTTATATATTGATTATGGACTAATAAAATGTGCATTTAAATGGCTTAGTCTTGATAACTTAGAATTTGAAGCACCACTCAAACTGGACTTTGTGAGTCTCACATCCTGCATTAATGGCATCATTAATAAATTTATCAGAAATATGGTATTACATCTACTTTATTTTTACACATGTTACAAAACTTTTTTTGCTGTTATGCAGCCACACAATGCAAACTGAATTGCTTTAGGAAGTACTAGCTGCAAAACATTAAAACAGTTTCTTACAGTTTCTTGCACAGGGGGTTTAAAACTGGGTGAAACATTGATAGAGACTGTCAGAAAGCTGAGCAGCAATTTTCCCCTCAACATGCTACTTAACCACAATGCAGAGCACGTTTGCCATAAAGGAAGAAAAATCCCATTATTTAGTACATGGATGCATGTGGCTGCTGTTGTGTGCCATTGCTCAGAACCTCAGGACAGATCTTTCCAGCTGGGAAGCTGATTCTGCTCTACAGGCTTTGGACAGGCTCTCCAAAATCCAGATGCAGCTCATATCCTTGAAAACCACCTGGAACAGAATTTGTGTGCAGGAGGAGATGGTGGCCCTAAAAACAGTGACAGGTATCCCACAACACACAGGTGCAATGTGCTGGCACCCAGCCTGCTCCACACAAGCAGCAGACAGAGGAAACCTCCTCCACTCTCTCCAACAGAAAATGTTTTCTTTGGAAACAAACTGCATGGCAGCAGCAGGATAATTCACTAAGCATTTCTCATTTGTGAGGGGAAAAAAAACACAAAAAAACCAAACCCAAGATTCAAGTAACACCATTTCAAATTATAACTCTGAATTTGAGTTTTTATTTCCAGTAAAATTCTATATTGAAATAAATGAACATAGGCTTATGTTTAGCAATAAAAACATAAAAACAGCTTTGGAAAGCTGTCTATACACACCAAAAAAACCCAATACAACCCAGTAAGTTATTAAGTCTATTTATTTATATATCTAAGTCTTCCTGAAAGACTGGGACTCTGTGTATTAACTTTGTAGAGTGATTTTTGCATACTCAGGGGTGCCCAGGCAACCACAGAAAGATCTCATGTATTCATCTCTTGAAAACATTAAACAAAGGTCTGCATCCTCCCTCCCCAACATTACGGGGAAGAAAGGGTACAGTTGCAAGAAAATTAAATTCTAGTTCTAAGAAATAGTATAAAATAGGTTTTATCTTGAAAAAATAGTAAAGTAGATAGGTTATATTTTTATGCAAGGAAAAACACTGCTTTTCTTTGTTTAGGTAGAGTCCAGACCAACACAACAACTTTCTCCTATCACTTTATATTAGATTAAAAATCCCAAACTGACAAACAGCTAAGTATTATTTCCTATGTATCTTTTGAATTTAAAAAATTAATATCAAATGAGGAATAAGTAGGAAGTACTGAAAATTGGCTTTTTCATACCCAGCTTGAGGATCTAAGGACAGATCTCTGGGAAACTTCACTCTCTTGCTGACGAGGACAGTTGGGTACAAGCCATTGAGTTTGGACACCTCAATAATTCTCTTTTCAGTATCAGACCAATAGAGATTCTTCCCAATCCAATCGACAGCCAGGGCATTGGGAACAGCTGTATTGTGAACTACCTGGAAAAGCAAAAATTACGTTAATAATTTATCTAAATAACTGGGAAAAGGAACAATAATTTGAGAGGTACTGATGCCAGGATATTGAGAGACTGGATATTTGATACAGTGACATTCAGCATGTGAAAAATGGGTATTACTCACTGCTAAACACTGACACTTTTCAGATAATGACACTTCTTAAGTGGTCACAACAATGTGACACTTTCCTCCTAGTGAGGGAGAATGGAGCATACTCTGATATTGTAAAGAGGAAATTAACTTCTCTGCATTATGCAAAAATTTTTAAAACTTTTGATCTTTCATTTTTCATCTTAGTACCTAGTTTTCTCTTAATGTAAAAAAAAAAAAAAAGAAATAAATAAATCGAACAAAAGCAAACTTTTCTCCCTTTCAATTCATATTCCATTTTTTGTTCCACAGAACAGAGTGGAGATGTGGCTGCTCTCCCCACAGTGTGCCCTTGAGCACATCTGCTGCTCGTCTCCCCATTTCTCTCTGCAGTCTCCATCAGCATATCCTTCATTTTAATGTCACAGTAGTGCCATATGTCATGGTGACAGAGAGACCACGAGAGCACTCAGAGTTACTGGCTGGAAAGGAAATACTGTGCTCTAATTTCCAGCTTTCATGTGGCAGAGGAATGAGGAACTTCCCAAGAATTAGTTAAATTTTAAAAGGACTACATTGCTAAGAGACAAAAGCAATTTAGTCACCTATTGGAAAGCCTACAGACTACTGACAGGGATGTGTTATTCTCAGGGTTTTTGATGACTTGGATCATTCTGGAACTCAAACAAATTCCTCTAGATATATGTGATTACAAATCTCATCATGGCATGAGTCAGTCAGGCTTGTCTGGGAGTACTTCATGTAAAGTGTTCAGTAATATTTGAATATTCACAATCATTCGAGTCCAATTTCTTCTAGGCTTGAAAATTCTATTCCTGAGAAGATCTATCCTGACCTATTTCATTCCTGATTAAAGTTTGTGCAACTAGAACCTCAGAAAAAAAAACCCATAAATCAGAAAGCAATACTTGAAAATGTATGAGATTTCTTAACCACTAATAATGGGTTTATTACTGTGGTGCACATTCTAATTTATTGTTATCTTCATCACCAACAGCATGTGCACCAGAGTAAAAGCTTCATGTATAAACCTGTATTATGTATAACTGAATGTGCTAGTTTTAAATTTATTTACCATCTGAAGACATGGAAAAGCCTTCAAGATAAGAAGGGATACGGTGAGATGCTTTAAATCAATTTTTTAGTTATGAATATGTAAAAGCACCTTCTCAGGTTGTTACATAATTTATCACCTTAAAAATCCTTTTAAAAAGTCAAGTTCCAGGATACACTGCTTTTTTAATGGGAATAAGAGGCTCTAATTTCTAAAACCTGCACACTACCAGCTTCACCAGTTTATAAATGTGTAATTGCAGCAACTGCTGCACTGGCACAAGGGACATTTCATGCAGAAATGGATAACTCTGATAATGTAGGTAGTGGTTTAGCTGTCAGCACTACACTACAGCATCAACCAAAATAATGAGTTTCTCTTTCTGATGACTTTTCCTTGGGAGAGCCACATCAACCTGTCCAAGCCACTGAGACCACCAGTGTGGCTCTTCACGTGCATGGTCCAGCTCTTGACTGCATTTCCCACTAACATTTGAGTCCAAACTCTCCATAAAACTCCTTTCTAACAGCTGAACACAGCCGTGTGAAAATGCTGTCATTTCAATTCTCTGAGTATCTCCTCCATGGGCAGAGGCAGAAGAAAAATGAGATGCCATCAGGCTTCCCAGAGCTGGTGTGCTGAAGAAATGCCATCTCCTGCAAGGGGAATCCGAGGCAATACATCAAATAGCATCACTTACACTGAGAGCTGATCTATTTATAGCAAAAAATAACACAACAAGTGAGAGGATAATAAAACGAGAGATTCATCAGGGGAAAAATCATAAAAACTCCCTCTCGTGACAAAACAACCCCATTAAAAGATGCAAACAGGTTTCCCAGATAACAAATAATAACAGCAGCATTTAAGTAATTAAAAAAAATTAATACTTTCATTTGAACTAATTTTTAATAATGTCAGTTATTAAGTATATCCTATAGCAACCTAATAAGAAAGTCAGAGCCACAAAAATTTGGCACTGTATAAAAGGTTACTGACAGACTGTTAGACAGCTACAGTATATAATTCTTGGTAATTTTTTTCACCTGTTTTTTTTAGCTTTCAGAGGCCAAATCTGGGTCAAGTTTTCACATAAAAACACCAGGTTTTTGTATGCAAATTAAATGGACTCATTTTTATGATTATTACTTTGAATATGGCTTCCTATATGAGCAAAATTTTCATCAACATGACACTTGTGCAAATTGATGGAAAAATGAAATATTTTCCATGTCCTCATACTCACTTTCTTCTAGTGGTTGCTCAACTTTTTGAAACTTTTTCTTATAAATGAAGAAACCTTTTGAAACCTTTTCTTATAAATGAAGAGACCTTTTCTTAAAAAATGAAATTAATAATGAATCAGTAGAAAGCACTGTTTTGATAGTTTTCTACCTGGTTATTGGAACATTTTTAACAGGGACAAATTCTTTTTTGTTGGAATAGTGAAGATTAGAAATAAAGAGTCTGAGTAATCCCCATCCCTTATATAATACTGAATCATCCAGAAGGGACAGAAGCTGAGGAGGATGCTTTGGAAACTGTTTAGGGACAATAAGTATGATTCAAGGATTTAATGGATTTTCAACCCCACACTTTCCAGTCTTCTATTTATTTCCCCACACAGGTAAAACTTCTGAATGCATGGTGGGTTTCACTTTCACCCTAATGCAATCAGATTGCCAGAAGCTGCCCATCCACTTGCTTTTTTTCTTTTTAAGAACAATTATTTTGGTCTGAAGGATGCAAATGAGGTTCCTTGGAGACAGAGAGTTTCAATCCCTAACTCACATAAGGAGCAAAGCTGATGTGCTCTGAGGTTGTGTCAGTCCACACACCAAGCTGAGAATGAAAACCACCAATCTTTTCTCTCTGCATGTTTATTGGCATGCAGAGAGGGAAGAAAATTCACAGGATATGGTGCTGCTCATTTAGGTCCCTGTTTCAGAAGGTCAGACATAATAGAATAAACAAAGAATTCCTTACTGCTTATCACCAGTTCTGGGAAAATGTTCACACAAGTCAACAAATGTGCTTAATAGTGGATTTGTGAACTTAATCCACTACAGAGGCAGAACAGGCTGTGCAGAAATGGGAGTGCACTTTTACCCTTCACAGCAAAGACACTGAGTTATTTTAATTATCAGTGTAGTGGAGGTGAAACAAAAACAAACTGAAGATCACAGGAAATGTTACATAGGAAGAAATAACACACTAGTGTATTTACACAGCTTACACCTAATTATAGCTCTCTTTTTTCTTTGGCATCCTGGAAGCCACATGGAACTGCCAAATCAGTAAACTGTCAGATAAGTCATAAGGAATTTAGCTCCTAAATGCAGTTCCTCTTGTCCCTATCTTTACTTCAAATATGATACAAATGCAATTAAATTTTACTAGGACCCACTAGCTCATGCTGTGTTTGTATTCATACACCAAAGCCTCACAATCTGGGTTAAATGTATGAGGGAGCATTTCCCAGAGCACTCAAAAAATTTAATTCTAGTAGTGACATTATTAATCCTCAATTACCTTGATGTCACTTCCATTTAAAGACATTCTGTTTATGCGACTGCCATTTGGTCTGCTGGAATCAATCCAATAAATGAACTCTTCTCTGTAGTCAAAGTCTATTGCAATCACATTGTTCAGCCCCTAAAAACAGAAAAAAAAGGTCCATTTATTCAAATGTGTGAACACAAACTGCTGGATAGCATTCAGAATGCAAAACACAGTTAATATTCTTAATGCTTTATTTTACTGTCTGCATATTTCTGAAGCATTCCCTCTCTTTTCCATACATTACTTGTAAACAGAGTAAGACAAAGACTGTAACAGAAATAAATATGGTGACAAATTAACTGTGTCACTTCAAAAAAATGCAGATGATCCATGAAACTAAATGAGGCTCCTGTGTTTTTCTATACTCTTACTTAAATGAAATTTGGCAGTAAATACTTCTAATTTTTCATCAGTTTCACTGCTGATTACTACCTTTAGCCTTTCTTTGGCAAACTAAATGGGAGAATCAGAAATAGCATAAGCTTCATGACATATAAATAATGAAAAAAATTCCTTAGTAATATAAATTAATCAGGAATCCAAAATGGTGGTGGTGCAAAAAGACATTAATGTTAATTCCTGAATGAGGAGGTTTTGACTTCTTAGATGCTATATTATAGGCACTCTATATATGTGTATTTATATATATGTGTGTGTGAATACACACAGACACCGTGGTAGATACAAAAAGCATGAAAGTTGGAGATCCAGCAGGAATCTGGTAATCTTCTATGGCTCCAATTAAAAAGCAAACACATTTTGAGAGAGAGTGGTGATTATATCTGAGGTACTCCGACACTCTGGGAGGAGCAGCCATACAATAATGGCTTTTCATCTAAAATTGCTGATAAGAAGAGGGGTGCATTCAGATGATGGCTCTTATTTCCTTATCTGCCCCATAACCTACTGAATATTCTGATAGGTACTGAAATCACAATTATTCTTAATATGCCAGGTTGTTGTTATCAATGAAATACGGAGCAGCAGCGCTGAAAGGAACGGATGTGGTCTGTATTGCCTCTATGAATTCAAGGTCAGTTAATCAATTCCCTTATCAGCCCAATGGCATCCTGCTCTCAGGTAGATCAGCAGCCTCTCTGTTTAGTGAAATTCATTGTGGGAAGGGGTGTGCTGGACCAGCCAGCTCTAAAGTAAACAACTAAGGACAACAATTTAATCGTACAGAAACTGATCCGCGGCTTGTCCGCCAAGTACTGCTGTGTAATTACTGTAAATCTACCTTTTGATCAAAATACAGAGGAAAAGAGGAGTTAGACTGCACAAATCATCATTATAAAAAGCCTGAAACAATTCAGTGTAGGAAGACCACTCTTATTTGTCAAAAATATCATACACATGCAGACACTTTTCACAAAACCAGCTGCAGCTCTGTCAGTCGTAACTGGGCTGCAAAACACTTCTCCTGCCTCTTTTCCTCCTGTTGGTAAAATTGCATCTACAGAGAAACCCTCACCTCAAATTTTTACTTAACCAAGGAGACAACAGCTCAACAAATACAAAATAATACTTCATACAATTTTATAACATTCTATAAATCAAAGTCAGCAATTTGTAAAAAATATGGCCTTATATCTATATATTCCACAACACTGTAAAGGTTTCCTAAAGAATCAAGACAAATATAGAGAACTGACTGACTGCACATCTTTGGTTTCAAGTGTTATATTTTGGGTCAGTTTAATTTCAGTTTTTATCAGAACATCAACTGCAGGCAAAGAATTCTGCACATCTGTTACAGAGTTCTCTGTCCAAACATAATTTCCTCTTTATCATATACATATCTCACTTAAGCCCTAGCATAATTCTTTGTCATTTCACAAGCAATCTGCTTTTTAGAAGGAATAGGGAAGATTTCAAATGGCATCAGCTGCCTCAGTCTCTCATCTTAAACCTGTGGGTTTGTTTCTGTTACACACAGCACACAATATATCCTTGGCTGTGATTTGTGTTCCCTTGGTGTCCCACTTAAAAAACAGGGAGATAAAAATCACAAATAATGAGGAGGAAGATTATTTACTCTGCCTATTGAAACCCTGAGGACTTTGATGACTAGGAGTGAAGGAAATGGAAACAAAGACGATACATGAGATACAATTCAAACAGTTGCACTGTTTATGTGTATTTGGAAAAAAAAAAAAAAAGAAGAAAGAAGAAAATAGTGGGAAAAGCTGGCATGTAGCTCAGAGAAGCCTGAAGGAGCTCATACTTTCAGCTCCTTTATTCTGAGTTTATATGGACAACTATTAAAATGGTAATCACAGAACAAATACACAGAGAGAAGGGTGGGTTTGCTCCTCTGCCAGAGCCACTCTGGTGTTTGCCAAATGTGCAGGAAAGAGCCAAATCCATCATGGCACTACAAGGAAGGACACAAGGACGTCCTTAGGAGGGACACAACCCCCCTGTCCTGCTGGTAAAGATCCCTCTTCGGCTTTTACATCAAATGCTGCCTTTGCAGGAGCAAAGACCAGTGGGTTCAACAGCAGAGGTGTTTGTCAGCCCAGTGAATGAATGGAACATGGAGCAAACACATATTTTGTTCAGTGGCTGGAGCTGCTCCCTAATGCATTGAAGAGGAGCCTGTTGAATTCAGGACCATCTGTCAGCACCAGCCACGAAGAAAATGTCCTGTGGCTCCCCTCTTTTCACAGGCATCTATGAACAGGTACACCAGCAAAAGAGGAGAGAGGCAGTGAGATGCAAATGAGAGGGAATCAGAAGGATTTCAGGAGAACAGACAGACTTTCACAATGTCTAAGCTTAAATAAAGGCAATGTTTCATTCAAGGTGGTTAATTTCATAATTACTGTAGTGAAGACCTGAGCATCTCTCTTGTGACATTGAGGTGCACAGCATAGTGACACAAGAAATTACAAAAAGCCTGATGATATTGATGGGGAGTAAATAATTGCCTAGTCTTACTACAATTGAGCCATTAGCATTCAAGGAAATTGATATTTTTATTAAAACATATTTTGGAAATCTAATCTGTGGTAAATAACTACACTTAGGTGAAGCATAGGACAGCAGACTGCTAAAAATGGCAGCTCTGTATTTACATTCATTAATTTTCAGTGACATTCTATTTTTGCAAGTTTTCACTTTTCTCTGTTATAAAGTTTTAGAGTAATTACTTTAAAAATTAGATTTACACAAAGACAAGAGTTCACATTTTGTAATACCAAACAAATATTGGGATTGCCTGTCTGAAAATAGATTTAGATTATGACAGCAAGTAGCCCAAATAATACATGGCCAAATAGATGGGGATTTTTGGGTTTTTTTAACTGAAATAGACAAATTGCACAAAACATATTGTGATGGAAGAGGATCACAAATAACATAATTTTTTAGTACATCAGAATGACTGACAAAACAACTGCCTGAGCTTTAATCATGTCAAATCCAGAAAAAAATAGTCAATTAAAGTATTGTAATAACTCTGAAGGCACTGCAGTTGTTCTGTGGTGCACACAACGCCAATTATAGGATGATGTTTCTGTCAGTTGCAAACTTTAGAAAAAAATAAAAGTATTGAGTTAAACTTAGAGCATGGTACTATGGTTATACCTGTTTCAACAAAGTGTAGTTGGATCCATCAGTGCTAATTTTTCTTATTTCATGATGATCAGCCAGAATTAAGAAAGGTTCCTCATCTAAACCCCGGGAGAAAGAATATATTAGACTAGCTTTTACGTTAATTTATGGAAAATCAGGAATACAATGCTGAAATACAGATGGCTTGAAAAATAAATGTTACATGCTCTGATCAATGTTATGGATGAAAGAAATATTTAAAACATTCAAATGCTCCAAGAAAGATCAATGATGCAGTATAAAAATGAACAAAGCAATCAATTAGTATATCTTTCAATGCAATTTAATTCTTTTGCCTTTGTAATATGGGAACCACATTGCATTTTATCCTAATTTAATGTCAGAGATTAAATGGGAAATATATTTCATTCCATATATTTTTATTTCAACATTTCCTTTCAATTTAACCCTGACTACTAATTATGGTTGCAAACCAAGCAGGTTTTGATCATTTCATTTTGAGATTTCATTAGTCTGAATGATACAGTGAGAAAGAAACACCTACTCATAAAAACCTTGATTTTTTTAAGTTTGAACTGAAGCCAGATTTGACACTGTGTTACCCTGGATTTTTAGCTTATAAAAAAGTATTTACTTTCAGATACTCATTCATTACATCACTGAAACATCTCTGACACTGACATATATCATTCTAAAAATATATTTTTAAGGCTGTCTTTATTTTAGCTCTATTGAGAGACACCTTGACTAAAACAAAAAAAAAAAAGAAAAAGATCACCAGTGATAATTAAAAATTTATTAAAGGCTTTGGATCTACTCATTTTGCACTCTAGAATGTAATGTGCTGTCCAGCCTACTCTGCCCCTGTACTGAGCACATTTGCATGTTATAACAGAGTTCCTTTTTTTATTTTTCTTCCTGTTCCTCCTTTTCAGATGAGGAAGTTTGATGTACATTCTAATATTCTAAAGGTGATGAAACCTTATCATAACCATGCTATTATCATCTGACTCAGAGGCAGAACTGTGATGTATTTTAACTTTTCTAATACTTCCTCTAATAAAGTTAATTTTTCACACTTTCCAAAACCACTGTATCTATTTATTACAAATGAGCTGAGGAAAACACAGACTAAAAATATAACTTACTGTTGCATTCAGACACAGTCAGATTCCTATTTTAAATTGAAAAAGTAGCAGATTCAAAGTAACTCTGTCTTTATCTTGCATATAAAGGTACCACAGACCTCGGGGCTAAGGTTTTTTTCCACAAATTATTTTGGTACAGCTTTGGATTATAAAATCATTAAATAGTAATACCTGAAAGGGATTTGCAGCCATTTGGGTTATCAGGCTGTGTTTCATACCCTTCTGCACACAAGCATTTGTAGGTTCCGTAGGTATTGATGCATTGCTGGCTACAGGGAAATCCAGATGAACATTCATCAATATCTACACACGTTTTGCCATCATCCTTCAGGAGGAATCCAGGCCAGCATTTGCACTGGGAAAGAAAACCAAACACATTCATTTTTAATTTTGTTTATCACCTGTGTGTACTTGCTTCTGAATATGTTAGCATCATAAACTTTTTATGCATCTCATTTTTTCAAGTAACATCTTAATTACATTGCTGCTTGTATGGTTTACAGGAGGCATGCCTACTTTTCTTTTCAAATATTGCTGATGTTATCCTAAACACTATTTCCTCCATAAGAACCCAAACAAAACCCTGTAGAACAAGTAATTATTCTTTCTACTATAACAGAAGAAAAAGTAAAGCACACATTTTCAAAAATATGGAAAAGATTGTTTTCTTGAAAATAATGATGGATGGACCCTTAGGAGTGCTTAAGTTTCAATTATACATGTGTTTTTTGGTAAAGATAGACAGTTTTTAACTATTTTCCTTGCAATCACTGATACCACCTAGCAATCTGTGTAACCAACACAGGAATGTGAATCAGAACTCCTGAGGCTGATTAGGAGCTGGACATGGACAATTCTTGTAGATCTCCTCTAATTCAGAATATTCTCTGTTTCTCTGACATTTATTTGGGTCTGATGATGATCCTGGCAACTTTATCACATGCAATGTGAAAGGTGCAGAATACAACTGGCCAGAGGGGTTTTGAAAAAGGGGCATAAATTTTATCAACAGAAGATTTTCTGTCATGTTCCCTTCTACATTCTCTATTTCTCTCTGCAGAGGTCCAGGATGTGCTTTCTCCACCACTTCAGCAAGGTTTTTGTTGAACCCAACAGCTCCTGAGTCTCTGTCTCAACCCTCACAGTTCCAGAGGGTAGAATACCTGCACATGTAAGCCAAGCTGCACAGATTTTATTTAGTTCTCAGTGGGCCAATGTTCAGCAGAAAAGATGAAACTTTGGGAGTGTAGTTAGGGTCACTTCAGAGGTAAAACCCTGAAAAAAGTCTTTCTTCTATTTTTAGCTGCTATTTACAGGCTACTGCAGGCTGTTCCTCTCTACTTGTCAAGGCCAAAGAGCAGATTCAAAAGACAACCTCACACGCAGACAATGAACAGTTTTATTCTGCTACTAAGGTGATATTACTTTAAAAATTTCTATAAGAGTCTCTGTCTTGGGAAAAAAAGCAAAAACAAAACAAAAAACTGGAGAAAACCACTATTTCTGCTCATCATTCCTATGTATTGTAAAATTTTCACTCATTGATTTCAGTGCTCTGTATACACCAGTATGATTTGTTGTATTTAAAGCATAGGCTTAAAATATGTACTGTACCATTTTTTAAATACAATTGGCAATTGTTTGCTTACAGGAAATGAAAATTTGAATGTTCTTATTTTGCCATGCAAGCTACTTCACTACAAAGAGATACCACACAGTGGGGCTTTATAATAATCATGCAGTAGTTAAACATTTGAGAGCTAAAAATTCACATTATATTAAACCGCATTTTGCAATTATTCACCTTGTACCCAACAGGAAGGTCCTGGCAATCCTGGGAACAGCCACTGACTTTCTTACTGAGGCATTCATTAATGTGGCAGCTCTTCTCATCAGACCCATCACTGCAATCTTCTTTGTTATCACAAACCTCTCTTTGAGGAATGCACTTGCCATTTTTGCACATAAAAAAAGAGCTGTTACATGACTGCTCTGGAAAACAAAAAAAAGAACACACAACTTGGTGTCATCTCCTAGTATTTGGAATTAATTTTCTCATGGATCAGCGGCTGTGTGCATGCAAAAGTAAAAAAATTGTGTAGCAACTGAATATTTATTCTTCATTGATAGCTTTACGATGACTTCCTATTTTTCAGTGTGTTTGAAGGTTATTCCTCTCCTGGAAAAACGGGTAAAGACATCAACTTATTACTTCCTCCTTCATTTTTTTTTTTCATATAATGGAGAACCCTCTACATAATCTCTGCACGAAATACAGTTCTAGTTTCCAAAAGTTAAAAAACATGGGTTCCCTCCCTGTGGATGCTCAGAGGTTTAGGAACACAACTCACTGAATTCCAATGCAATTCTTGTCTAATGACCTGCAAACATGTTCTTCCCTGTTTGGTAAAATTTCAGTGCATCATTTCAGCTACATTCAGATCCTTCAAATAACAATTGGAACACTCAAATATAAGGTAGATGTGCTGCCTCACCTCACAGCAGATGAGTGTTTTCCATCAAAATTGGAATAAAGAACCTGGCTACAGTGAAATGAAATGCTAAGGTCTAGACAGAAGAATTGGTCTTTCAAAAAGCCACAGACTAGAACAACATATGCAGACCAGGACTAATTTCCCTCTCAAAATACAGTCAAACCTCATCAAACTTATTAATGTAAGCAGAAAATATCAATAAAACCAATAGCATTTGGTCAATAATTTAACAAAAATATTAAAGCAGTATTTATTATTTATAGTGGGAGCAACTTTATATCCCCTTTTATATGAACTCCTTCTGTGTGATGAGTATCTGGAACACAATAACCATTATAAGAGCAAGGTAGAAATTTTGGAAATTACAATATTAATATCTTATTTTAGCATCGACAGGAGTTATGCATTGAGGAACTGTCTGCTATTTCATTTCTTAGGATCTGGTGGCTTGGACTTTGTGAACTGAAGGTTTGGATGCTCAGAGCAATTTCTCCTGCAAGACATGAGCAATACCACCATGAAAGCACTGGAAATTTAAGGTATGAGGTTTTACATTTGCTGACTTAGAGCCCTAAACCATAGCTCTCAAAAAAGAAAGATCACATGTGCTCTTAAAAAAAAAATAAATTTGCTCTTGGTGCACAAAACTACAAACCTGAACTTTTGCACTTGGTGCACAAAACTACAAACCTGAACTTTTGCACTTGGTGTTGAGAGGGGCTTCATCAGAGTGGTCTGGGCAGTCAAAGTCCCCATCACATTGCCACTGGGAGTTCAGCAGGCAGCGCCCATCAGCACAGGTGAACTCTCCAGGACGGCACCGACGATACCCTGCAAAACCAGCAACCACCCACCTCATGCTTGCTCCCATAGTTTCAACATAAAATTCTGCATTTTTGAAGCAGCAGAAAGAAAACTATTTTTTCTTCCATTTAAAGATGCAGTGTTGTGCTCATACCAGCAAAGAGAGAAATCAAAATAAAGAAATCTATAATATACAGATATTTTCTAGCTATTTTCCATTGTGGTTCTCATTTCTGGAGCAAATATAAGAGTAAATAACCAATATAGATTGTAACAGCACAAAACCAGGCACGATAATTGTTACTGTCATATTTTCTGGAAAAATCCCTTTGCCAGGATTTCTTCTCCTCAGAAGCTGAGAAGTCTCAGAGAAAAATGAAAACAAAAATTATCTGATTCCCTTCTCTTGTGTTTTGCTGCTTTGGAATGTGGTTGGAGATTGTTTATCCAACATGTCAATTGTTTTTATTTAATGACCAATCACCATCCAGCTGTGTCAGGACTCTGGAGAGAGTCACAAGTTTTCATTAGTATCTTGTTAAGCCTTCTGTCTGTATCCTTTCTCTATTCTTTAGTATAGTTTTAGTATAGTATTCTTCAATATAATACCATAAAATAATAAATTAGTCTTCTAAGAACATGGAGTCAGATTCTCAATTCCTCCTTCATCCTGGGGACCCAGCAAACACCACAGATAACCACTAATTTGTCATTTTGAAGGGGATATTTACTCTGTATTTTCCATAAATTTTATTTATATAGGTTAATGCTTCTGAGTATGGCCCAGATACATTGAATAGGCATTCAGAACATATAAGAAGCCCTAAGTTCATGTGAATGGTGAAAGTTTAACATTCATATATGGTTATAATCTATATAATTTAAATGCAGTGATAATCATGACAGATGTGTTTGGTTCTTTAATAGAAAAAAATATATGGTGACAAACACAAAAATACATATAATAAACTTATTAAACAATAAATTCTAGGGCATACTTTTAAAATTCTCCTAAATATTATTAGCAATCAACTTTAAGACTCTATGGAAAATAATTTGTCACTGTAGCCCCAGATCCATGTTAATTCCAAGCTGTATTAATTACTACATAATTTAAAAGTGAGAAATAAAACAAATAAAAAAAAATGAAGAGCTTTCTTTTTCAATAATGCCTTAAACCCTGAAGAATGCCTTACAGTCAGCAATGTGAAATTGTGTTATGTACTCTATTTTTGTTATACTTGCCACATTCCAGGGATTCATCTGATCCATCTCCACAGTCGTCATCGTGGTCACAAACAAACTGTTTGGGAATGCAGACTTTGTTATGGCACGTGAAAGCATTCTCATCACAAGTGTTATTGGGAGCTAAGGAAAAATACAGCACATAAAAAAAAAAAAAAAGAGAGAAATTGAGAACAATCAGATAAACAACCGATTTTCTTACACAAAGATGAAATGAGAAGTGAATTTGAGGGAATTCAATGGAAATAACCATAACTTTTTATTCAGATAAAAAGCATCACACAATTCAATACCAGAAAAAGCTACTCATCACAAAGAATGCTACAGAAGTAAAGATAGCTAAAATCTTCTGTAATCCAAGAAAGAAAAGCTTCATAAGTCGATGCTGTCTATGGCTAAACTGAGGTCTGGCTCTGAAGAAAAGAATATTTTGGAAAAAGAGATGTCTTTATATTGGTCTGCTCCTGAACAAATGCTCTTTGAAGTCCACAAACATTTTATAGAATATACTTATGTAGCATTTTTATTTATTAATAAAAAAACCCCTCCAATGAAACTATTACTAACTCCTGACACTGCTCATGGAAATGTGTCTCAGGTAGACTGGAAGTAACATTTTATAGGGCAGGAGATGTCAGAATCTGAACAATTAAGAGTCAATTGAAGACAGAACTTGCATCTCCCTTCTGTGAGGCACATCCTCCTTGACATGAGCAGCAGTGTTTTCTTCAGGAAGAGCAATAAAACTGCAGAGTCACTGAAGTGCTGATTTTCACCAGTCAACACTGCATAATGCCTGTGAACTGCCACACATCCTGATCTCCACCTGGGCTGCCTCCCTGTGCCAGCCTGAGTAAAACTGTGAATGGATCCTCTCATACTCACACTTTTCACCAGCAAAGAGGATGTGAAAATAACATGAAATAGCACGAGAATAACATGTTTTTGGATGTGCAAACCTACCACAGCCCGCTGTGGAGAGCTCATCGCTTCCGTTGGGGCAGTCGCGCTCGCCGTCGCAGAGCCAGTGCTGGGGCACGCAGGCGTGGGAGCCCAGGCAGCTGAAGGTGCCTGCAGCACATGTCACTGAGCCTGGGGACACATGGCAGGGGAGCCATCAGCACTGAGCCATCCCAAATCCCCAGCTGGAATACCCTAGCCCGTGTTTGTGTGGTAACCGGTAATGATTAAAGGGGTTTATTTTAAAATCTCAGCGATTGTTTCATTCTGCACATTATGATAAACTGTAGCCATGATATTTTCTGAAAAATCCTTTCCTTAGG
>JAHXMQ010012342.1:32323070-32359106 GCA_020466415.1 Ammodramus savannarum pratensis
CTCCACCACCTCCCTGGGAAGACCATTCCAGAACTTTATCATCCATTATGTAAAAACTTTTTCATAATATCTAACCTCGGTCTCCCTCATTCAGCATGATTTGACCTAACCCAGAAGTGAAAAGATCCAACTCACCACAGATGGCATCGCTCTCATCCAAACCATCCCCGCAGTCGTCCTCGCCATCGCAGGTCCACTGCTTGGAGATGCACTTGTTTGCAGAGCAAGCAAACTGATTCCAGGAGCAGGAAGAATCTGGGGGTGACACCAGGCCCTGCATTTGTTAGGTTCACAACATCACTGCAATCCCTGCTGTTTCAAGCACAGTTTAGGATTTTTTGCACTGTTCCTTTCTCTCCTCCCCATTTCCATGTATTAAAACGCTCCAACTCTGCACAATCACAATCTCATTATACAGCATATTAGCAGTTTGTGCAAGTTTGCATTCACCAACACATTTTTTAAAATAAACAGTGAAACGTTCTAAAAACATTCCAATATTTTCAAATATTTTGTAAGTGAGATGAGGATGAACACTTTAAAAAACTGAAGCCTAGTTTGCATATTTAACAGCTGCTACAACTACAGTGAACTGCTTTATTTGGGTAGCAGGACAGAGAGGGCAGAGTTCAAAATTTCCAACTCAGACTTCCTCCTGGTATTCCAGCAGCCAACTCCATCTTTAAAGGATGTTTTCTTATTTTTTCTCACAAGAAAAAATTCTGTGTTTTTTCTTTATCCCATTTACACTTTTCTGTACATTGCAAATAAGAGCTTGGTTTCTACATTTCAAAATCAGACTGCAAAGCTGTCCTAAATCAATGCTATTCTTTTCTGAAAAATTCATGTCTTGCATTTTTTCTAGTCTTCTCTCTTTAAGAATAAAATTTATTTTGTTGCAACTGATTTTGATGACAAAAAATTTAATATTTACATTAAAAAGAATTTTAGGTAATAAAACCTGAATTTGAAGGACAGCATTGTAACAGGTATCTTACAATGGGTAAGAACAATCAATGGTGTAAGAAGCACTGACTTAACGCCCCTTCCCTTTTGTCCAGAAAAATCAGCTAATTCAGTTTACAGTATAGTACACAAGAGTATAACACCTGGAAATATAAACACCAAGTTATGCTTGACAAATGTGGCCAATAAAAAGACTCTGATTGTCACAGTCCACAGGACTTCCTAATTTCAATGTTATGAGGAAAAAATATACACTGTAAACTGCAAATCAAATATGGAAGCATGTTAGTGGGAACTGGGACATGAAGAGAGTAATAAAATAAATAATAAGTGATAAAATGTTCAGTCATGGTAGAAAGTAAAGGAAAAAACCCACAAAAAATGAAAAAAAAACCCCAAATTTCAGGTCTTATTTAAATTGGGAATAGAAAAAGTTGACACTACTTTCTGATACAATTTTGTTACAAAAATAATCCATTCAGGTAATCCATGCAAACTGAAAAGACCAGCTCTCACTAGAAGTAAAGCCAACCTGCTTTGTGCCTCAATTAGATAAAATTTAAGAATCTGAAAAGATCTGAGACAGAACAGACCCTTAACCCAGTTCACAGTTCATGCTGTGTTATATTTACATCACTTTTTTCATTACTTTGAACAATTATATCTGCATGGTCTCTGATGCAAAGCAGTGCCTACTTTGAGCTTAGGGTATTTCCTCCTGGGAATTCATTGTATCTGTAAAATTCCTCTAATGAGGAGTTGTGAAGAATTAGTGGAATTGTTAAATATTAAATTAATAGAAAATAAATATATCCTTAAGAGAGAAAAAAAAATTAAAGGGCTTTCATTCTGGCATGAAATAGAATTTAAGGTATTGGCAGCATGAAAGATTAGAGTTGAATCTGCAAACACAGCATTAAAGATTTTTTTTTTATAGAATCTCTGAGATATAAATGCACACTTCCTTGTTTCCAAAGTGCATTAGTGACTAGAGAAATACAAATAAGACAAAATGCTCACCACAGTGCAATTCATCTACTCCGTCCTCACAGTCTTTCTGCCCATCACAAAGCCAGGTGGTCAGAATACATCTTCCACTAGGACAACCAAAATAATTTTCTTCACATGTGGGTTTGTTTTGAACTGTGATAAAATAAAGAATGTAATGTAAAATGGTCTCTACTAGTATGATTAGGAGCCTAATACATTTCTGCTAAATTTCTGAATACTGATGGACTAAGTGTTTATGTCTAAAAATGAAAAAAAAAAAATGTGTTCATAAAAATAAATAAAGTGATAGCTAAGTAGTTTAGGGAGCTGAAATAGTTGTTTTTTATTTCTTAGAGAAGAATCAGAGCACAGCTTCAAACTAAATCAAAAGGCCTGGAGAGGAAAGTAGTTCAGTTTACAGGTTTTGAGGTCAGGCAGGTCAGCATTGCTTGTTGTTGTACACTAGCTGAAGAAATTGCCCTTCTGAACATTCTGCTGTCATTTACAAGATAATCTAATTGTGGCAGTATTTTTGTCACTGGGAGAAGCCACAAATCTCATGCACGCACTGACTAACAGGAGCTACACCAGTGATGTTGGAGCCAGAGGTTTAGACTTGGTCAGAAATTAAAAAGTTCTCCCTTGTCTTTTTAATTTTGTTGAGTCAGAAAGTAATTTAAATTTTGATTTTATGAATGATTAAGAAACCAGGTGTGAGGAAAGAAAATATGCCACATGTAGAGTTAAATGATGCAAGCACAAATATTAGCCTAATAACAGCTTATTCTCAAAATCTTAAGCAAGGTCCTGGGAAAATCCAGGATGGAATTCCAGGTACTGGAGACCACTGAAACTCTCTGCCATGATTTTCATTATTCCGTCAGTGTAATGTATTTGTTTTCAGCCTCCTCTCTTTTAAAAGGAAAGGTAAAGTAAACATTTATGGATTCTACAGCTGTATGCAAAAAAAAAGAAAAAAAAAACAAAAAAAGACTAAAGAAAGAAGTGGAACATCTGTGATGACTTGGTGGGTATTAAGGGTTCCCTAAGCAAAGCTACCCTCCATGACTATTTTGCTGTAATTTTCTGTAAGAACAATGACTCTGAACCAAACTGCTAATGGGAATTGCAATATTCATAACAGAAACAACACTCAAAAACTTAATGTGCCAGAGCTGGTCAGCTTTGAATGAAATGGCAAAGGAAATCACATGTAGGCTGAGTGGGGATGGTTTTGCTTCCAACTAAAGGGAGGAATGATCCGGGCAATTAGTCACACATTAAAATGATGGAACGTTTTGGCACACATTTGGAATTCAGAGAGAAGTTATACAAATAAATGGACAATGGAATAAAATGCACATTAGTGTACTTATGCAACATTAGTTTACCAAAGCTGGAGCACACTACTCTCAGCATTTTCCTTGGTATGGAATAAAACCCTTTCTTTGGCTAGAAATACAGCAAGCTATTTTGGCCTTAATGAAGTGTTATATACAATAAATTCTTCATAATTAAGAGATCATCTAGAGAATGTAGAGATTAGAATGAAAACTCTAAATTAATATGCATCTATTTTATAGGACTGATGGAAGTTCTTAATGACAGGTTGACTGACAGTACTACTGAAGTCCCAGGTTCCTCTGGACCCTGGTAATATTTTTGTCAATAAATTTGGCACAATGTATATGAGAATTCTAATAGAACCTTCTGGTGACACAACAAGATTATCACACAGATTAAGAGAATATTAAATGGAAAGAATCAGATTATGTCCACTACTGTGCAAAAAATTTGTTGGCATTGAACAACACAAAATTAGAAGTCCTAAATTTACAAACAAATAAAATTTATTATTTAGTAAATATTTATTTTTATTTAACATTAGTTCTTAAAGGAAAGAGAGATACTAGTCAACAGAAGGTTAATTTCACTTTAGAACAAATCAATTATAAAAAAAAATAGGAAAAAAAAAAGTTTTTCTTTTGTATTTAATATTCTCAAACTCAGATGAGGAGTTCTGGATAAAAATGGAGCAAACACATAAATTCCCTCCTTGATTAGGTAAGAACTGAATATTATGAATAATTCATTAGTTAACATTAAATAGAATTCCAGTCCTGAGGCCGGTGCTCAAGTTATCATGATCACTTTTTCCTGGCTGCTATCACAAAAACAACAACCCTGGATTCTACCCTGGCAGCCTATTTCAAGGACCTCCACCAAATAAAAGAGAAAGTAAAACAAGTCAGCAAGAAAAGAAATACCACCCACTAAAGCAGTAGCTAATAAAAGTTCCTGAGTGATTATGCTGATGCTTGATGAGCTTGACATTTTAATGACTCGTGTTTTACTTAAATAAAAATGATAAATGACAGGCCTAACCTGGAGGAAATAGAAAGCTAGAAAAAAATTCAGTATTCATTTGTAATAATTTGCATAATCCCAGGAAACACAAAATAAAGGTGAATAAACTGCATTCAGCATTGTAATAATGTCTATGTTAAATAAACCAGTATTGACCGAATAAACATTTTGCAACACAATGAGAAACACTCTCCCTCCCCAAATAGGACTTTTTTCTTTGTTTAAAAGGTAAATTAATATTTTGGGTTTGTGTTTTTAAAATTTTTTAACAGTTACCTGGGCACTTTAATTCATCTGTATAATCTCCGCAGTCATTAGACCCATCACAAATCCATTCTGGCAGTATACAGAGGGAAGTAGAATTACAGCTGATAAATCCTGAAGATTTTACCCCAAGTTTATAGAAGTAAGCACAGTTTGTATTATCTGGAAAGAGACAGAAAATCACCACACACCTAACACACCCTGAGACAGCCTCAACGTTTAATTTTCACGCTGGGCTGGAGGAACCCACGCAGGCATTGGAATCCCAAGCAGCAACACCCAGGAATGAACCGCTCCAACACAAGGAACAATCAGGGAGCAGCTGCTGGGAGGGAGCAGGAACACAAACTCACTGCAGTTCTTTTCATCCGAGGCATCTGCACAGTCGATGATCTGGTTGCACCGCGCCGATTTCCCCACGCAAAGCCCATCTGCACAGCGGAACTCTGCCGGGCCGCACGCCGCCTCTGCAACACGCAGATATAAAGTATATGAATTTGTGTGCTAAACACGCTCTGCAGATGCACATCACACACATGATGATGGTGCCTAAGCCTTCTGACTTTCAGAATGAGGCATTCAGAACACACTGTACCTTCCAGCAGACATAAGGTGTAATAAACTCCAAATCATACAAGTTGCTAATTTTTTAATTTATTTTTTTAGCCTAAAAGTGTCTCTAGGTAATTCAGTTCATTTTGAGATAATCAATTGTCCTGGTTTTGCAAGATGGCAGATTTCCCCGAGAGGCTGCTATTTGTGAAAAGACTGTGAGCCATGAGAGAACTGGGATTTTTTTTCTTGTGGAGAAATCTCCATAACATTAACAAGAGGGACTTCTCTCCCTGATTGAACTTTTCTAGAAGTGATAAACTTACTGAAATTTTAGGCTTTGTTTCTTTACATTGTCACAGGGAAAGAAAAGTTTGTGGGGAAGGAGAAGTGTTCTGAAGGGCTTGTTCGGACTGTTACTACTCTTTCTTTACTTTTTCTCCTAGTTACTGTTAATAAATTTTTCTTTATACTCTTTTAAAGTTTTGAGCCAGCTTTGCCTTTCTCCTAATCCCAACTCACAGCATGAAGTGAGTGCACTGGTGACTGGCCAGCATTGAACCCACCACACTCATTGGTGTGTTGGCCAGGAAATCTCAGTTGGCAAAATCTCAGATTGGTGAACCAAAACCACCACATGAAATTGTCTTTCCACCTGGTTTCAAACTGAAACCAACACATCAGCATTTAAGGGAGGAAGAAACATTTTCAAGATCATCCGTGAATCCCAGATTTATTTCCTGTAAAACCAGCTTGGGGTTCTTGACTATATCTTTTACTTATATTTAGATAAATTATTAAAAACAACTTGGTGCCTTCAAAAAATGCTTGCTGCTACTTAGCTTTTAGTTATAAATCATGTGGAATAATATCCCTGCCAACCTTTCTGAATTGTAACTAAGGATTTGTATGGTCTGCTTGTTGGTCTATAGGCATTGGCTGTTGCAAAGATATAAATATTCATGTTAAAAGATATAAATAAATAAAAAAATCTGATATGAAGATGAGAACAATTCTAGTAAGCTTTGCAAAGGATGTGGACACTGCCATGCATGTGAGAAGCAGACAAATGGAGCATTTCCTGCTTCAGAGAAGAAGCACATGCAGAGGAGAAATCACCATCTTTCAATCTGTCCACAGTAAAGTTACTCTCTCATTACTTCACAGAAGATACAGCACCTGTACTTTATATTTTATACATATAAAACATAAAATATTATATGCATAATGCACATGTATATTTTCTATTTTATAGCCAAAACCACTCTCCTTCTAGGAGACTGTAGGTGCAAACCAAAATCAGCCTTTGCATCAATCCCACCATAAGATTAAATCACACGTTATTTTCCAGCTACTCCTATTTGCATAATGAGTATTTACAAAGCAATATTCAGAAATCACCTAGGAAATAAGATGCCATTTACCTTTGCAGTCAAATTCATCAGAGTTGTCACCACAGTCATTGGCACCATCACAGACTCTGTCGCTGGGAACGCAGCGGCGGTTGGAGCACGGCTTAAAGCCCTTCCGACAGCCTCTGTTCTCTGCAAAGTTAAATACCAGCTCATGATTGGATTGACACCTCATGAAAACAGCCTCACCCTCCATCCAAACAAACATTCCAGAACAATATTTTAATTGGTGATGCGTTCCAAGCTACAGGAAAAAAAAAAACCAACTTCAGAAATTCACCCATTATGCAGCATAACTTGGATGGATATAGGGATAAAGAGCAATAAATGAAAGCAATGATGAGAAAGAATAACAAAAAAAAAAAAAAAAAACAGAAAAAGGGTATTTGTTTTTAAAGAAGATATATAATTCCCAGCTTTCATTATCTTGGTACAAAATGCCCATGTACTTTAAATGTATTTGTTTTGACACACTTGTTCAGGGAAAATGTTGGCATGTGGCATCACACAGAATGAAGCATACCAAATTTGGCCTAAACTAAAACAGGAATAAATGGAGAATAAAATAACAACAAATATTAGCAGAGGTTTCTGGATTTTTGAGCACCAATACCAACAGCATTCTGCTCAAGAACACTATTGAAGAATGTATGAATTTTACATATAATGATATGTTTGAAAATTCAGGACTGATTTACTAAAGACCTAATTACTGCAGAAGTCACAATAATTATGTTCACTGCATCATTTATTCAAAATAATGAGTCCAGCACTCTCTCCTTTACCAGATTCAGAAAGCAACACCCTGTATATTACCTAGTGCATGAAAGGACCCCAGTTCTTCCTGGTTTTTCTCCAACATGTAGCAAAATACTTGGTAGAGTTTATTTAAATGAGCAAGGTGTTCACTGTCACACTGCAAATTAATAGAATGCCCTTCATAAAATTATGTGGCAAATCCATGGAAAGACAAATTGTTGGTTCTCAGGATCACAGAATCATGGAATGAGTTTGAAGGGACCTTAAAAGCTTCTCCTTCCACCCCAGGCCATGGCCAAGGACACCTTCTGCTATCCCAGGCTGCTCCAAGCCCTGTCCAACCTGGCCTTGGACACTTCCAGGAATGGGGCAGCTGCAGCTGCTCTGGGCAACAAATCTTGTATTTATAAATCTATTTATAAATTTAATAAATAGCATTTATATATTTAATATTACTGTAAAATAAGCTATCTTTCATCTTTCAAAAAGCAGTTACCCATGTTTTACCTTATTTTTTCTCTAGACAGAAACATGAGAACATTTGAGATGCTTTTTGTTAAATATGTCAGTTAATACATGAAGTTTGGAAGAAAAAAACATTTTCAGGTAATTTTTTCCATATCATGTCAAGGTTTTCTTGTTATGTGTTGACATTTTCTTCCTGGGCATTTGGCTGAACAATTGGTGTGAATAAGAGGAAGCAAACTAAGCATGTTTAACACAAAATGACCACAGGAAGGTGAAAGATCTGGAAACACTCACCACAGTAGAAAAGCTTCTCATCAGACTTGTCCTTACAGTGAGCAATGCCATCACAAGTCAGCTGATAATCAATGCATTCCCCGTTCCCACATTCAAACTCCGAATAGATGTTGCAAGTAGAATTTTTACCTAAAATAAACCACATTAGCACGTAATTTTTAAAAGCTTTTACAACTAGTGAAAATGAGAAAACATGCTGGCTGCATTTCAATATTGACCTACATTAATTTTGAAAACCTGAGTACAAAACAGTAAAACACACCATGGCATCAGAACTTAAAAGCTTCTACAAAGAGAACCTGTAAAAGAAAATACATTGAGAAATATCCATGAAGGAACATGCAGTGAAACAATTCACAAGCACTCGTTCTGATAAGATAAGAACTTTGGAACTACTGTGCTCAGCTTGGTTCAAATCACCCATGTCTTCCCAACCCCCAGCTTGAATGATACAGCCTAAACCCCAAGGCACATAACCTGCTGCTTCCATTTTACTTTTTTCTTTTATTCACAAAAACCCTCCCCTTCTCATCGAGTGGATGTTCTATTTAGTATTTTAGAAGAGAACTAGGTGCACATTTAAAATTTTTACTCTTTTACTTAAGAAACAAAAACATTTCAGAAATTGGACACAAAAGTCCGGTCATGAACTTCAGGGTAAGTCAAACATCTGCTTTGTGAGTATGGTTCTAACCAAAATATCAAAGTGAAGAGAAATGAGGAGGATTTAGGACAATTCAAGAAGAAGAACAATGGAGAAATTATATCCAATTGTTATGCTTCTTTCTTGTTTCCATTATAATCACTTCAGCAAAAATTCAGAAAGAACCAATGTCTGTTGTATGCAATAGCCAAGCCAATATAAATTCAAAGCATTTCTTGATTTGATTGAAACATGAAGAAAAAGTGATGGAAACAGATTCTGAATAAGGTGAGATCTGGTCTTGAATATGATTTATTTAGTCCTTTACATTTGAAGTATTTTTATCTCTTTTCCCACCATTTTCTAGCACTGTAAGAACTTATGGAGAATAATTATTAATTACATTTGTAGTTCATCTACTTCAGCATCTTAGACTGCAATCTTTAGGAATAAAATGAAAAGAATAAAAGTATATATAGCATAACCTGCCCTCAGTTTGAGTCTAACTGGACACCCTTGTAGAGATTGCTTCAAACTCCATCTTGCAGAAACAAAGAATTTAAAAGCCTTTCAAATGGTTTCTTTGATGACAAGTAAGTAGTGAGAGCAGTCATTACCCATATCATCATCTCTCAGAATTTCACTGAAGCTTTGTCTCAAGACTCTTGACTGGCAGTAAGTTACACAGCCTAATTACACTGTGAAAGGACAGTTAATTCCTTTTCTCAGCTCGAATTGCTAACTTTCAATTTTATTGAGTATCACTTCCAATTCTGTTATGAAGAAAGGAACTTTTGATCTCAAAGCTAAACTGAAGTCTGTCTTGTTTCCATCCTTTTTCTGTGCTACTCTACCCCATCATTTAACGTCCTTTTTTTTCCTGATAGCTGAGATCAACATTTCCTGCAAACACTCTATGGAATAATTTAGAAGACTAAATCTTGTTTCATGTCCTAGATGACAATTTAAACATGGTTTTACCTAAGAGCAATTTTAAGAGTTGTGATGCATTTGGAAAATATAAATGCCATATAATTACAAAATAAATTGTCAGGCATGTGAATTCATCTGCTGAACCTCTCCCTCTTCCACTGCCAATCACTGGTTTGACAACATAGAGAGATAGGTGAGAAAGTGCTTTAATTAAGCAATTTCAGTAGCTTATCCCACATAACCCTCGGGAAGAATACATACAGGTATTTCTATCTATCTTAGCAGTAATTGTGATACATAAAAATCCTATTAATAGGAAACAGCAACCCACTACCATAATAGGGGTTTAAGGAGAGTATGAACACTCTTTAATACCCCAAAAGACTTAGAAAACAAAAAAGTTAAAAGCCTGGTTTGTGCTGAATAGCCAGATCAATTTTTTCAGTATACAGAAGAAATAAAATGAATGGTTTGGGCCAACTGTCCTATGAAAGCCAAGTGCCTCACAGCACAGAAAAGCATCGTGTCAGCCACCATTACTTACTCACACATCTGTTATCATCTATCAGGACTCTGTCCCCTCTGCACGAGCAGTTCACTCGTCCATCAGGCGTCAGAAGGCACAAATCATGGCAGCCTCCATTCATTTGTGCACAGGGAGATAACTCACCTGGAAGACAAATGACAAGAGATGAACTCTATTTTATTTAATTTGCTTCAGTGGCCAATGTCTTTGAGGGAGCAAAAGTCACCATATCTCAGATTTATGGGCAATTGATTCGGGTTTTATCAGTCAGATGAAAATGTCAGCATCCCTCAGATGCTGGCATGCTAAAGATAAACAAACACCTGGAAAATAATAATTTTAAAAACCTGCAACATTCAAAACCACAGAAATTTGACAGGGAAGTATTTAGCTGATATCCACTGAGCTTCAACATTCACAGCAGAACATCCCAAATAATGCTTATTTACTTGGTGTCCTGGGTTGCAAGATATGCGTGCATTCTTTTGCCATCTGTTAGAGGTGGAGCAATTACCTTCTGTTAATTGGGCAGTTTTCTTGATCTTCTCCACAAATCAATCCTCCCTCTGCGAAAATTTCTTCTGTCAATGGGCCAGGACACTGTTGAGTGTCCCTGCATGGCTGATAAAATTCAATCATCCTATTGGGAGATGCTCCACCCAGTGGGAGGAGCCAAGCATTCCTACTTGGATACAATCTGAGGTTTGGAACACCGCAGCAGCCTTTTCCCACTGCATTGCCAGAGAAGCAGCTTTCTGCTGCCCTGTGTTCCCAGAGAAGCAGCTTTCATTCTCTCCTGCATTGCCAGAGGGAGCCCAGGCCCATCTCCAGCACCCCTGGAGCTTCAGAAAAAAACGTCCCCCTTGTGCAGGATCCCTGCTGCAGCAGAACCACAGTTGGCACTGCAGGAGGGTTGAGCCACCGTGGGGTGGGACTGTGCCACCACCCTGACACACAGGGTGTTAGGTCCTACTCTGGCTCAGTCAGTGGATTTTCTTTTGTTTGTTTGTACTATTGCATGTGTATTTTAATTTTCCTAGTAAAGGACTGTTATTGCTATTCCCATATCTTTGGCTGAGATTCCCTTATTTTAAAAATGGTAATAATTTGGAGGGAGGGAGTTTACATTTTCCATTTCAAGGAAGGCTCCTGCCTTCCTTAGCAGACACCTGTCTTTTCAAACCAAGACACTTGGGAAAAGGTTATATCCCATCTTTTCTTCACAAAAGAATTTATGAAACACAAATGAAACACTTTTAACTCATCTAAAACTAAGTAAAATCCCTGAAATGAAAGATTTTGGCATTAGGAAACCTGCTTTGTAGCTTACAGCTGTTGGTGTCGTTGGCGACAGCGATGATTCCCATGGGCTGGTGCGGGATGTCGGAGCGCAGAACTTTGGTGTCCCCTCCCGTGTATTTGCTGGAACGCAGGATGGCTCTCCTCACTCCATCTGACCAGAAGATGTACTCATCATACACAGCCAGGCTCAGGAAGGTGCCTGGGCCAGACTTGACAATGACCTAAAATGCAAAAGTGCACAAGAGAAACAGGAGAGGAAGTGCTGTCACTGAAAGAGAGGATTTTAAAGTGCAAACTGTGACTCCCATGATGTTTAGGCAAAACACTTAACACTTTTATACCTGCAGCACCTGGGGAAATGAGATAACAGCACTTAAAATGTGTTAAAAGGATGCCACCAGCATCCAAATTCCAGAAAACCAGGCATCTGTTCCTTAATTAAAAAAAATCACAGTTTATCTAAATGTGCCTGTAAAAATACCTACTCAACACTTCACCTGCTTAATAGCTCCAACAGAAGAGAGGAGAGGTTCTTTCAGCATGGCTGAAAGTCTAAAAATTCAGTCTTTAGGAACCAAAGTGAGCTGAAGAGCTTTAGAACTGAAGAGTACTCATCATATCAGCACATTAGAAAACTTGAACACTAGACAATAAATGTTTCAGGTTTCCCAATTCAGAAAAAAAAATACAATCTCACCAGAGCAATAACTAATTTAAAACCTAGAAGGAACAAATGAACTGAGGATCACTATATAGCTTGAAAAAACTATCTATCACTTTAAGTTCACTATAAGGTTTGAAAAAAAATTCTAGAATTTTATCTCAATCCAAATCACAGCTCCTGTAAAATTTGTGCATATGTTCTTTCTTTCCATATATCAGAATTAAAAAAAACCCCAACAGTTTCCCTTCTGAAGATTATGATGAATTTATATCAGTTTTTTAGTAGAAAGTTTCATTTTGGCTGAAGAGAATTACTGCAAGGGGGTTAGTGTTTCTCAATTAGGTAATGGATATAAATAATACTCTTACTATTTTTATTTAATTGTATTCTAGGTTTCTCTGTGAAAAAATAGTAAGTTATGTCTATGTATAAAGTGGGAACAGTTCTCACCCAGGCTATGGAAAAAAAAAATAAAAATCCTGTGTCAATGTGCAACTTATCATAGGGAATTTGGGATAAAACTAGAAAAATAACATCCTTTAACACATGTACTTAGATCACCATGGTTTTCCATCTGCTTTGTGTGCTTTATCCCCTTTCCCAGAGGGAGTGTATAACAGTGATGGGGTTTCATGGAAATCTCCATGAATCAGCAATCCTTTGTATTTGCAAGGGAATGCTGTGTGGCAGCTCTTTAAAACATGCTGGGATGAGAACAGAGCAGCAATAGTCAATTCCATATTTAATTATTAATTAATTCATTGTGAGTGTGTAGGAATTCTTTCTTGACATATAACAAATTCACCTACTGTAGAGGACATCCAAATTTCATTTTGTGACACAAAACCCCCCAATTTTGATACTACAGCTATGCCTTGGAGAATAAGAAGGTGCCCCAATTCTGCAGGATTCAATACCAAGGGATGCTCCAGGTTTGCTCCCACCTGTGCCAGTTCAGGGTATCTCAATAACCTGCTAACATAAATAACTCTAGTCCTGTGCACAGGAGCATTCCTGTCCATGTTTAAATTCACTTATACAGACAGAATGTCAAAATTGCTTACATTAATCAGATAATTATAACAAATTCTGCTTCACTATGCACATCATGTATTTCTGCATATTTTAAAGAGGGTTGGACAGCAAATTATTTTACCCAGTAAAGATTTCTTCTCAATGATAAATATCCCAAGAGGACAACTTTCTCTACCCAACATTTTTCCAGAATAAAAAGTATTAAAAGATAAATGGGAATAAATTAATGGTAAAAGATTTTTTCTCTAATTGTGCACATTTCCAGTAAGACACTTCTCATAATACACTCTTAGAAGTTTGCAGTATTCATATTCAGACATTTCAGAGGGAAAAAAAATTAAAAATCATTTATGTTTCTGAAAGATCTTTATGAAATCTGGCCATGCAGATTTTGCAGCTCCATATTCTTTTCTGTGATAGTGTGAAACTGTCCCAGTTGGAAAGATTTTATTGTTAAAACCAAGACTAAAGCACTGCCCTGCTCAGCTTTTTGTGCTGGGGAGCACTGTCCTAATTTATCTCAGATTGTAACAATAGAATGCAAATTCACTACAGAACTGATCATGGCTGTTCAGCCTTGGGAGAGCTGAGATCCAAATACAATGCCACAAAACCAAACATTTTTTCACTATGCTCATTGTATTTCATTTCCTGGAGTCTCTGTATTATGTCACAGCCCTATCCACGGGCATTGATTTTATTCAAGCAACCAAAATAAAGACATATTTCTATCAGCTTTTGTCCATCTTTACATCTCATTAAAATTTATATAGTAACACTGAAAGTTGTGACAATTTTTTATTTCTATTTTTTTTTTTAATCTAAACTTATATTTAAACTTGCAACAACCCAAGTAAAATTTTAAAACTTTAAGGAATCATGAAAAGAAATCCCTACCATCCCTTCCACCTGCAAGAGTGGAAGTCAGACACATCCAAGAGTACATCCCATGTTTTAATTCTAAATGATACCAAACTTCAGTTACAGAAGATATTTCAACCTTTAAGTAATAGCTGAAATTTTTTCTCTGGTTTCTCTGTTTTTTTCATAAATGCACAGCCAAACTTAAAGCTTGCACTTCTGCTGTAGACTGAAGAAGATATCTGATAAAATCTAATTGAATAAAACAGAAGTTGGAATACCAACTGTGAAACTTCTTGAATTGCATTAATACAGAAATTCAACAGAATAAAAACAAACATCCTAGAAACTGAAAGTTACAATTACTGGCAGGTTGCAATTACATTAAGGTTATAATTACTAGAAATATCTCTAAACCCATATTGATTTTAACAATCACACCTATAGGTCTTCAAAATTATAACTGAGAAAAAAACATTCCTCCTGGATGTTTAAAAAAATAACTGTTTACAGGAAGTTAATGATGTTTCTGGTTTTTCACACATAAAATGTTACAAAATATTTCACACTGAAGAAGAAAAGCAAAATCAAAATAGCTCATAATTTATTAGAAAAATAAGTCCAAGACTTGAAATTAGCTTTATTTGCTGAAGGCTCTATTTCTATGTTTATTTTAAAAATGCTGTATTTAAGGCACTGAGCAGCCAAAACCAGGTATAGCCATAATATTAAATCCAAGTAAGGGCAGGAGGAAAAACAGAAGAAAATGGGAAAGAATAATAATAAAAAATGCCAATTTTTTAAACCACATTTGACAGAACAGAACAAAAAATGTTAAAAATCCAACCCCAAAATAACTTAATAACTTTTAAGTAATAAGAAGGAGCAATAGTGACAAAAAAATCTTCCAAACTTGAAAGAGCATTCCTGAAACCAAATACTGGTATTAAAATATCAGCTCAACACAAAAATCAATAAACCCTTACAATCCACTTTAAAGAGTCAGTTCAATATTGCTAAATGATTTTCTATTATTCATTGCACTAGATTATTGTGGTGAGCAGAATGAAGAAAGAAGCTGCAATCTGGAAGGAAATTCATTACATTGCCATTAGCCTTTCATGTTCTGCTACCCAATTTCTACCCTTGTTAACCTAACTGAAACCAGAGAGCAATGAAGCAGAGATACTGGGGAAAAGGCTAATCTGTCTAAACAATTTTTGACAGGTGGTTGAGGACTGAAACACCCCAAAGAATCTGAGATCACCAGAAGAGCCAAACAATCATTACTTGCATTGATGTCATAGAAATCAGGGATCTCATCCAGCTGGACAGCAGTTGAGCAAAGTAAAACAACTGCCCTGGAAATATTATTTTTCACTAGGTTAATAATAGAGTCAACAGGCTGGGTTCTGGCATTGTTTGTGTCAGTAAAAATGATCTACAGGGTGATCAGCCAGTCTGCTGAAGTGCTGCTGGAGGCTGAGCAGCATGCTGGGCTTTTCCTTCTGCCATACCAATCCTCATCCAAGCAATGCAGGAGGAGTGAGAACCCAGATCAGTGCTTCTGACAACAGAATCAGCTGATTATCTCACAACAGGTATTGGTGTAACACACCAGAGCTCCCAAAAACCCTTTAGAACAGTATGCTGGACTCAGATCATTGTGTCCAGGAGGTTTTGGGTTTTTTTACTGCAATGGAGAAGAACAGGTAAATAATCAGAAAGCCAAATCAAGAGGCAAAGTACTCAGAAAAATTGGAAATTTCGATGTTCAATCACTGAGAAAACTCAATGATCCTTTTGTTCTTGCTGCTGCAAAGTGAAAGCCAAAGACCTGCTTTAAAAATAGGATTTCAGTATGGTTTCTGTAACTAAGTGGCATCATGTCCTACTTCATGCCTGTGATGCCTATTTTGTTTTATACCTTGTGCAAAGATGAAGTTAAACTATTTAATCACAACCTACTAATTACCTTGTACTTAACTAATTACCTTGCACTTCTGTTTTGTGTTAGTAAGTATATAGTCAGAGACTGAAAACTTCAGAATACATTTGGTTGGTTTGCCAAGTTTTTGATACAGTTACTGCACCTGAAAGCATTAGTGAGCTGTGGTCAATTTTTACAGAAGGAAAACAAAAGGAAAAAGGAAAAGCACATGCCTATCCATGCTGACTGTACTTCACTTCTGCTCTTACAAGCTTGGCTCTCCTGTTTTACTCTGAAAAAATTTTGTCTAAAAATAGAGTGGGGAACTACTGGCTAAGATTCCAAAAAGCCATGTAGTTTTCATTTAAGATGAAAAAAAAAATTCAAAGTTCATATATTGCATATGAAGCACTTTTTAAAAGTTAATAGTTATCAAAGTGAGATGATGCACACTCTTGCAAAGCTGGGAATTGAATACAAGCCAGAACATGCCCTTCATTCATTATATCCTGAACTTTGGGAGGTACAAAGTCCCTGAAATGAAGATTTCATGAAATACAAGAAATGCAGTGCTAAAGATGTAACAAAACCACAAGCACAGATCAACTGCCTTCAGCACAGTCCTAGTAAAATACCTGCTTGAGCTGAAGCTAAAAGAGTGTTCAAGGAGCAAAATATATTATGATGAAAGACTAATGGAGAGCAGTTCAATATCTGAAAATGTATAGTTATAAAATATTAGAAATAAGATTTGAGTAACGCTCAGGCATTACACAAAAGAAATTCTGAGCAAACAAAGCATTATTTGCATTTCAATAGAGTTAAAAGTCTAATACACAACTAATACTAGGAGAAAATTAGGAAATTATTAATCTTTCTGTAACAATTTCACTTTGAAGATGATAATGAAAGCAAACAAACATGCAGTGGGAATGCACAGAATTTTTGTTTTACTTACATATCTTTGTGATCCATCGTATTCACACCTCTCAATTTTCCCCAAGCTGCCATCTGAAAAGTAAAGTTTCTCTGCCCTGTGATCAATGGTGAGTCCATTTGGTGTCAGAATATCAGTGCTAATGATAACCTGGGCATTTTTGCCTGAGAGGGTGGATCTCATGATGCTCGGGAGCTGCTCATTCCAGTTAGTCCAAAACATTAAGCTGTATTAAAATCAAAATAACAAACAAAACCATAAGATACATTTTATAATTTAATTCTCTACAAAATCAGCAACAGAGAAAAAAAAAAATAAACGTGTTCATGAACAACTCTGAATGGCATCTATAAATAATTGTGGTAATCAGTAGTGAATAAGAAAATGCAACAGCCTATAAATAAATTATATTTACAAATTATAGCAGTTATGTAGTTCATTAATTTGCATAGGAGTAAAATAATTTTCTTTACAGATCTGTTCAATCCTGATCTTGTCTCTGTAGCAATTTACCATTAGAGATAGATACAAGCTGTGTAATGATATAAACTTAATTCAGTTAATGTGTGTATTAGTAATATTTAACAGTGAAATTAATCTGCAGCTTCTCCCATATTAGAGCTCTAATACAGACCCAAGGACTGGTGTGCAGAGTTGATAATGGGAAAAAAAGGATCTTAATGTGCTCTACAGCAGGCTCAGTCAGCCCCTTGTTGCTGTTAACGATAGAAAATGTTGTGGACCAGGCTGCTGATGGAATTTAATCCATGGACTGACAGAACCTGCCCCTCCTCTCATTGCAATCAGAGCTTTGGGGTTTATTGGTGGTACCTTGGTAATTGTATTTTACAGTGCAGCATAAACTCTTGACTTGCATTAACAGGATATAAAGTCACACTTGGAAATATGGTCCACTATTCATGCACCTTTGTACATTCAGCTAACATAAGTTAAAAATAGAATTTAATATGGCAGAAATGTTCCCCAGCTTCCCCAAAAGACTGAGAGAGTTACAAGAAGCAGAAAAAGCAGGTTGCCCTTCTCCTAGAATCAACAGAGAAAAATTAGTGTGTTTCAAATGTGTAAGGCACTGAAGTAAAAATAAAAATCCTCTCACTAACACAGTATTTTTGAAAGTGGCAGTAAGGAACTAAGTTAGACTTTTTTGCAGGATTTTTTCCATTGTTTCATACTTTTACACAACTCTGATTTCTGTGATAAACACATCGACCTCTAGGTTGCACACAAGAAACTCAGACTTCTTTTTGGAAGTGCTTAAATTAATTTTGGAATTTTTTTTTTTAACTTAAGCAGTAAGAATGACGATGCCTTGTGAAGGCTGACCTAGAAGAGAGGCTAGATGGAGTTAAAGAATAGAGTAGGGATTTATTGAAAGGCTTCCATGGATCCACCTTGGGCAGCACAAGAACCCAGCCAGGGCTACACCCAAGATGAGCCAAAATGGTCCCAAAATGCACGGCTGGTCATGGGGTCCCTCACTTTTGGAAGTTTGGTCCATTTGCATACTGGAGTTAGTTATCCAATTCCAGCTTTAGCCCATGAAGTCCCATCCTGCTTGTTTTTCTCTCTTCAGCCCACACTGTTTGTGCTCTTGGGGATGAAATTTGAATCATTTGTCTGTGGTCCCCAGCTAGAGAAGGAATTGTTTTGTCTCCCTACTCTGTGAAGAGAGCTCACCATCCCCTAATATGGAGCTTAGAACTACACACTAAAGCAGCACAAAATCTGAAAAGTATAAAAGCTAAAACCTGAGGCTTTCATGTCTGAGAATATGACCACCCAATAATTTGCATGTAGCTCACTCTTAAGAAAAGCAGCTTGAATTTCTTTTACATTCCAAAAAAACGCAATGATTATTTGATCGGAAGCATAAGAACTATAAAATGCTTCTTAATTCTGAAACTTCTTCATAAGAGCAAGACAACAAAAGATGTCAACAATAAAACACGTTAACATTCGCCTCCTAAACGGAGAAAGATACCATCCTCTGTAGGGTTCAGCAACATTTGCTGACTGAAAGAAAGGAGTGTTGCTTGACCCCAGGCAAGAATTAGGATTTTCAGGAGTGATGTAACACCTACTTTTGGCATTCATCGAGGGCCAGCACGTGGGGATGGTCGTCCTCAGCCATGGTGATGACGGCCTCGCGGTTGAAGGCCCCGCGGCGCCGCTGGTCCACGCTGTGCCTGGTGATGGAGGACGTGGTGGAGCTGGTCCAGTACAGCGTGTCCCAAGCTCTGTGGTAAGCCAGGCCCTCCACTGACCCAACATCTGCAAGATACCGTGACAGACAGGGCAAATCAAACTCCTGCCAATGGGTTGGTTTTGTTTGTCCTCAGAGGTGATCCTGCAGACTGGCAGGGTTCAGTTATTTCAGCTTATTAATATTTTTATAATTTCTTCTGTTTATTTTTATTGTAATCAAAATCTTATCATTTTCATAAATTTAAATTAAAACAACATAGAGGGCAAGACCACTGTCAATAACACTTTACTATATTTATCAATTCTAACAAGCATTAAACTGATATTACCGCTATAGCGTCCCCAGATAACATTTCAGAAATAACAAACATCTAGTCCAGACAATGATTATTTTGTCTCATCTTCAAATATCATTTAAACCAGGTCTTGGCATTTCTTCAACAGTTACTTGTATTATTTAGCACCATCTCTCAATGTATTTTGTAGCACTGACATGTTATACTAATAGGGATCAAAGCTCCCTGTTGTTAACAACTATATTGGCTTTTGCTAAACACCTGAAAATTACTGAAAAAATACCAGCTCTGAAGGTCTCAGCATCAATATATAATTTTAATAAGCCATGACACCATACTCATTCATTCAACACAAAAAACTGTAAGCTAGGAAAAAAAAAAGGATATTAATAAGCAACTAAAACATATATTTAATGCCCTGAAAAGATAAATTGTATTTAATCCTAATATATAAAAGTGACAGATTGTGAGAAATAGGAATAATTATTTTCTACCACTATTTGTGAATTACTACAGAAATATGTGTGCTGATAACTTCACTTATTATTTTGCTAGAAACAAATATTTTTAGACCAGAATGTTCATGTAGTATATTAATGAGCTACAGAAGGCAAAAATCTAGAAATATCATTAGGATTATAATATGTTGGCTATTACAATTTACATTCAACTTGTTGAAAAATGTAATTTTTACTATGCAATTCATATATACAGAACAAAACGTCCCAAATTTTGGCTGATCACTTTGAAAGAGCAAACACTAAATCAAAATTTTGAGGCATATAAATCATAACTATGATGTATCAGTTTTTTGTATTTTTCTTGTTAAAGCGTTTGGCCATCTTCTGACATCACATTTTGTGGCATATCTGTGGAGAAGTAAAAACAACTTGTATTCAAGAAGAAACAACACAAAAAATAAATGAGATGACACTCCTTAAAGGGAGATGAATATGTGTAAAAAATAGTTTGCTTACTTATGAAACAGAATTTATGAAACAAACCCCATGTACCCTCAGCTCATCTACAAGTAACTCAAAATATTGAAATATAGTGAAGGTTTTAGAAAACGCCAACTGAAATACAAAGATAATCAGTTCTCTCAAATATCATAACAGAGATCTCCATTAAATTTATACGCTGAATCCAAATTCAAAACTACATACAATTCCCCAAACTAAAAAAATGTTCTTAGATATATGATTTAACTACTAGGTTTCCCTGTGTAGAATCACAACTTGGTCTCAATGGTCCTCATGGGTCCCTTCAAACTCAGATATTCTGTGATTCTATTAAAAAAAAAAATCAATTTCCTGGTGTAACTTCTTGAATTTCTATCAATTTTAGCCTTTTTTCCTGTCTGAATCTGTCAATAAATTTGAGAGAAAACTGATTACAGAACATTGTCCAAAACTTTTCTGTAGCAGACAAAAAATATTGATGTTCTTCCTGTCACAGCAAGATGTGATCAACTCAAACACAACTACAGGGACCAAAGTGCTCTTCAATACCAGATTTGTTGTTTTATGAGTAATTCCTGTACTAAAGAGGGAAACTCAATTTTCCCAGGAGTATCAGAAAGCAGTTTCCCCTTCTTACATCATACTGCAGTTCCATGTTTAGGCCTGTGAATGGTGACAGAAGAACATTTCATTTCAAGTTACTATTTATAAAATGGTAATTTCTAAATTTTTAGACAACAGCTACATGGGAGGTTATGCCTTGTATGGAGACAAGCAAACATTTAGCACACAGATGAAAAATGTGTTAATAAATTATCTAAAATATGCTGTTTTGCAAAAAAACCTTTGCCATACAAATTGTTTCATACATAATTGAAGTAGAAAAACTCAGTAAAAAAATATGCTTTTCATAAAAAAAAGAAAAAAGAATCAGAGGAATTCAATTGCTACAAGACAAGAAAAAAAAAAAAAATTAAAAAGAAAACTAACTGCTACAAACACACAACAAATGCATTTTCTTAACTCCACCAAAAGCATTCATTCTGAAGGATTTACACCTGGCACACTCTTTTATTTACTAATAAACTTTCAGTTTTATCATGTCCTGTACTTATGGAATTGACAACTCAACCAATATAGAAGTAACTCATTTAATAGCTTTAGAAAACTATAAATAAGGTGGTTTTAAAGTCAAGGGCAATGATTTAGAGAGTGATACAACTTTTAGATAAATTCTTACAAAGGATAACACAAGTAACTTTGTTCTTGCTAGCATGTGGTGTGAGCTGGATATGGCAGAAAAGCACTTTTTTTGCTAATTTATATGTTTCTAGATTAAATTTGTTTGTTTTTTAGGTTTTTTGGGGGTTTTTTGTTTGTGTTTTTGTTTTGGTTTTCTTGTTTTTTTGTTTAGTTGCTGATGACTCTCCAAATTCCTGTAAATCTTTTTATCAGTGATAAAACAGTGTCCAAGGATACATTTATCCTAGAAAAGGTTCTCTAGACTTTAGGCTGTTCCTTAAAACATTTCAGCAACTTTATATTTCTGAAGACAGGACACTGGAGAAGATTCCTGAGCAGTGTTATATCATTACTGATTTGCATAGATATTATTTATATTCACTTATTTCATACCCTTTTAAAGAATCTTCTTGAGCACTTTTTCCTTAAATTGAATTTATCATTACATACTCAGTTACTAGAAAATACATCAGAAATATGTACTCATCCTCTCTGGTGCTACAGTTGGGGGATTTAGTCCCAAGGTTGAAAATTAGCAATTTGTTTACTTTAAGCCTCATATTTCTGCAGCATCATGTAATATTCTGAATTGGTAAAGCATAAAGAAACTGGAAATGAAAAGAATCCCATTTGTTTCGCTGACATATTGAATTAAAACACTGATGGCATTAGATGCCTACAGCACTGATTAAATTTATTCTAGCCATGAAGCAACAGTTTATGATTTTCACATGAATAGCATACTTAAATGAAAAGAACATTAATACAATATGATATTAATATACAAATACTCACATTATTCACCTGCCACTGACGTTCTGAATTAAATCAGTAATGGGGTGTATAACTGATTAAATATCTGCACAAGAGAATGCAACAGCCTATGATTTACAAAGGCAATGCCAGAGTGATCACATCATTACGTTGCCAAATGCTATCTATCACTTTTACTGAAGTTAACGAAGATAGATTGCATCCCACAGATGAGATGCAGCCTATAAATATTGCCATGCTGATCTTCAGCTGACTTTCTTCGGGAACAGACAAGCAACAAATCAATAGCTAAAGAACTCAGAATATGCTCCCTTATTAATGCAACCAGAAAATAAAAATTCTAAAGGGCAAAGTTTAAATTATCCAATAATAGCTGAATTTGGTTATATATATACACACACACACAAGTTCTCCATTTCCTAGATTTCTACTTCTTATCTTTTGTTTTGAAACCATCTAGAAAGTTTACAGTCAGAACTTTTCCAGTTGCACCACTGCAATTACCTCATTCCTTTAATATCCTATTTCAACCAGCTCCTTTTCTTTAATGATGTAAAGCAAGAACAACTGTCAACACCATCATTTTTTTTAACACTGAAAAGCCATCAAAGTAATAAAATTGAGCATGAACAGCACTTTGCTATCAGAACACTGGCCACGGCTTTCACGATCAGTATTCACTCTCTGGCTCAGTTTTGCAATTTCCCTTTCAGGATTCAGCCTGTGGATGGTTCCAGCAGGCTGGGCACAGGAGGGGGCCGTGGTTTCTGTCACTCTGTTTGTGCAGGATTCTGGTGACAGGTAACAGGTGGTCACTGTTTGATCTGGGCTGAAAGCAAAGCCTCACGAGCACCTGAAGCAAAGTGTTTATTTCCACATTTCTCACTGACTGCACAACCAGAGCTTCACACAATTCCCACCCTCACTCTGCTCCTCAGGTACCAGAAAGCCTTTTGCCAAACTAGAGTTCTAAGACAGAACTAAGTTTATTATAAACTGCAATAACCAATTAGGTCATCATTCTATTTAGCCTGAGAATATAATTTAGTTTTAGAGCAGTTGTAAAATCTGCTAAAATTACACCAAAAATGAGTAAATATCTGTACCATTTTTCTCTGTCTTGAAAAAATAAACCCATGCTATAAGGTATCCCACACAGAATATTTTCAAATGCAGTAAGACAGCACTAACAAAGGCTTTGGATTCTTCAAAGTAACAAGTAGCTTAAGTTAGACACTACAAATATCTCCATGGATGTGACCTTACTACTCAAACTTCCTGAGTAGTTTATTGGAAAGATATTGGAATATTGGAAAGAATGTACATTTGATGGGAATGATAGAAAGAAATATAAGACCATTCTAAAGGCAGAAATAGCCCTCACTCTTTTTGTTGTTTTTTTTGTTTGGTTAGTTGTTTTTTTTTTGTGCAAAGTGTAATACTGAAATATCATATATAGCAAAACATTTGGTGTCTGCCAAAACCATCAACAGCTTTTTGACAAAATCTATACCTACCTCCAATTATTTCTTCCCAGACAATGGATAAAGTCCTTCCACAAATGTTCCCTGATTATTTACCAAGGAAAATCACATCAGAGATGCAAACCTGCAGTATTCTGTGCTTCATTATCTGAGATATAACTTACTCCTTTAATAAATTAGGAGATTATCTTAGGGTCAGCAGGAATAATGTAGCAAAAGACTACAAAAACTGAAGAAAACGCAGGGAACTCAACAATTTAGGCAGCCAATTGTATTTTTTATAACTGGAACCCTCCAAGGATGTTTCAACGAATCATTACTAGTTAGTAAGTGTTATGATATCATAACTTCAATGTAGTTAAACATATCCATATAAAAGAAGTTTTATAAGCAGAGAGAGATCTGGAATGGAAAGCTAACACATGAAGATGGAAGTGTTTTACTAGATTATTAAAAATCTCAACCATTTTCATGGAAGAAATGTTTTCCTAATTACAGGAGCTCTCATTATCTTTTTATGCATTACATGTGCAGTCTAGAAAAACCCAAAACTCTTCACCCTTACCACCTTCAGAGCAATATCACAACAATCCTAATAAGCTTTCTAATAAATGTGTATAATCATACACTTTTATTGCTGCTGTTGAAAAAGAGCTATTTGAGGCATTAATGACAGAAAAGCCTAGTAAAGCCTCATGATCTAATAATATTTGCTAGATCACATTACCCTTTAGAAAAAACCCAATTACATTAAAGGGATGGTCTTCTGCAGCTTTTTTCCTGACAATCCACCAAACAAAGTTTTACATTTTATGCAACTAAATGACATCTGCTGATGGAAAAAAATAGCAAATATGTACATCAAAATAAATTTAGGGCAATGTTTAGAGTTGAATAAGTCACAAACCTTGTCTATTCTTCATAAACAATCTCAAGTGCAATAGGTAAGAACACCTTTAAATACAATAGGCAGGAACACCTTTCCTCAGTAATGAGGTTGGGAATGCTCAGGACATGCCAAACTAAAAGATCAGTGCAAGTCAGCTCCCATCATGAATATATTTCAGAATTTCACACCACAAACACCTAAACTAAGCATGAAAAGTGCAGGAATACATATTTCTAAAATAAAATTTAAAAATATTTAATATAAAATTAGTAAACTTCATCTACCTATAGCAGCAACTCAGATTTTACCCACTGATCTTCGTCTAGTAGAAGATATCCCTGCCCTGGAGGTGTCTTGGAACAAGATGATCTAAAGGTCCCTTCCAACCAAAACACTCAGTGATTGTCTGATTCTCCAATATGCAGCAACATACAATAAAAAAATGCATTGACAAACCAGACACTTTGTTATCCTCTAACAATGTTGGCATTGTAATAATAAATATTATGCTTTTTTTATTTAAGTATCCTAGACTTATCAAAAGCCTCTCACTTTCCCTCCTTTAAAAAGTGAAAAATCACTGGGCCTCTATTCCAACACACACAGTTATCATGAATCCCATTCATTTATGAAATGAAAAATGGCAATATTCAAGTATTTACTTTTAACAGATTAAAAAGTTATTTTCTGGGGAAGAAAGCTCCAAAACTAAAGGGATCTCATACAATGTACAAAATGTAACGCTCTGTAAGAGAAATGGGAACATAAATGCCTTTTTGACAGTTAAATTGGACCCATTTAGTTGGGAAGAATAGCAGCACACATTGGAACATCTTTAAAAGATTCAGACTGTAAAAAGCCTTAAAATAAATCACAGGATCTGACACTTTACGTTAGCAGTGAAAAGATTTTTGCGTTCCTTGGGCATGAGCGCCTCAGGTTCAAAACAGGAACATTTTTTCACAAAACATTTCCTTTTTGTGCTGTGAAAGACACTACACTGGCAAAATGTCTCAGTGCCATGGTTTACACAGGCAGGACAATAAACAGCTCACTGAGTGTATCTCATCTTAATACTTTTCCCTCTTTCTCATTTGTTTTTTTTGTTTTTCCTGCCTCCACCTTTTTTATGTAATTTTTTAATTGCTCATTCGTCTTCTGTCTACTGTTGTACCACTGTGTAAACCCACTGGAGCACTGCACTGCTTTTCTAGATACACTGAGACAGGCTTTAGTTAGTGAATATATTACTTCAAACTTCTCCTTACGATAAATAAATTTTAAAATAATTAAATAAAATGACTAATGAACTATAAACTGAAACATTAATTTTTAAAAAGGCTGCTTGATATAAGCATAAGCTTTGAAACAACTTAGATTGACCAAACGATCTTTTGTGGGAAATCATAGACAAGAACAAGGTTCTTGTTTCTAAAAAGTGGGAATAAGAAAGATTATTGTGATAAATTTATTTAGGAAAAAAAAAAAAAGAAGGAGAAAGCCAATGCTGATTGATCAAAGGAGAGTTTAGAGACATGAAAGAATCCCCTCAAAAAACCCCCTACACTGCATCAATAATGAAAATGTTAGGGCATGGCACTGTGCACATCCTGGACTGGTTTGTTGGTGTTGTTGTCATTGTTTCTTCCTGCTGAAGACAGGACCCCACCAGGTACAGGAATCTTGGTGAGTCTGGAATCTGTTTTTAGTGAACCGGAACAGGTTAGATGAAGTTGTTTATATGCTGTAAATCTACTTTCCCTGAGCCGAAAACGTGTTAGCTAATGGGTTGTTTATGAGTTGCAAATCTGTTCAGTGAGGTGAAAATTTGTCAGATAATGGCTTGTTTATGAATTCTAAATCAATATTCAGTGAGTCGGAACTATGTTAGATAATAGCTTGCGTATGGGTTGTAAATCTGTTTTCAGTGAACTGGAAACATGTTAGATAATGGGTTGTTTCTGGGTAGTAAATCTGTTCTCAGTGAGCTAAAAACATGTTAGATAATGGGTTGCTCGTGAGTTGTAAATCTGTTTTTAGTGAGCTGGAAACCTGTTTTACCAAGAGCTCTATGAGTCTTAAGTGTTTTTAGTGTGCAGAAAAGTTCATGGATCTATTCAATTTGTGTGGCACATCTGATTTCAGGGAGGGAGAGATCCATCTGAAAATAGATCCTTTATGAGGAGATTTACATTCAGGGAATAAAAATCTGGAACAACAGTGTTTTGGATGTATCATACCTTATTTTCTCTAGTAAAGTCAATTACTGAGTAAAGGTTTTCACGATTTGTAGACTTCAACTTAATGAAGCAGAAAGAGTGTGGAACTGATATAACCACACTAGGTATTTCCAATGGGGTTTTGAATCTCTTCCTAATAAAGAAAAACTTCCTACAGATGCATTCTAATAATTTTTGAGGAAAAGTAGCAAAAATCAACATCAAATACATAATTTTTCAATACTTAAACATTATTACTAAAATCTCTCAGCAGGATTCCATTCAATAATTTATAGATCACAGATTCTTAATGTGGAAATAAGAAAATTTTAGAATTTTTCATCTTCCAGTGGTTGGAATGACTGGTGTCAACCAGACTTACCACTGCTTTTCTCCTTAGAGGTGGAGGTTGAACAAATTCCTCCACTATATCAAGGAGCTTCATGAACTGTCTGCTGTTTACAGTGAAAAATCATGCACAGACTGTGGGACGGAAGGCTACAAAAATACCAGCTGAAAAAGAATTACTCACCATAAACTGAAGGAGTATAAAACACATGAAAGAGAGCAATATATATATATTCATGTATGTTATGTCCCTTCTCACTTACAAAGAAGCATTTCTACAGAAGTATTCCTACAAAATGCCATAGTTCACATGTACATCCCAAGTGTGTACAGTGAAGGCTTTTACAAGGATACAAAACTTCATCTGACATTCAATTATTCAGAGTGCTGACTCTGCTAATGTAAAATGAAATCTGGCATATTAAGCTGCAAGTAGAAACACTTCCTTACAATTTCTTAAAACTATAATTCCCAGCTATGCTTTATGGAATGTCTTTAGCTCTTGTAGAGCACCCTATTATGAACTAATGAGGAATACTTTATTGTTCTTTTAAAAACCAATTTCCATCTGCATTAGTGCTTCACCAGTATTTATTTCTCCTCTTTGTCTGTTTTAAATGCTGAAAATTCCAGTGACTTGTCATATAATACTTTTATCTCTTATAAAACAAGAATTAAAACAAGAATTGCACATCATCACTGCACATTTCTGTCTCTCGTGCAGCTAAGCTCAACTCTGAATCCCTGGGTGCTTTTCCGGGAGTAATGGGAACATCCTGACAACATTGCTTAGTTTATCTTCAACATATCTCAATACAAATGCCATAAATTCCTCTAAGATATCCACATGTAGGAAATCAATGGCAAAAAAAGCTCAAGCTTGGATCATATAAAATCACAGAATGGTTTGTCCACATCTTAAGGAATAAATGCTACATAGAACATAGGACATTTTAGAAAACAATCACTGAAATGGCAGCCTTCAAATAAACCAGACAGTACTGAAATAAGGACAAGAGAACAAACAAATTAAGTATCTGCATCTGATAAGTGACTACAGATGAATATGGTTTGTTGCATATTTTAGAAAAAACTAAGCAGAACAGAAATGAAAGAGAACAGAAGTGTTTTGTCATGTATACTTATGATATTTAGCATTAAGGATGTATTCCTTATGAATTTAAATTCAGATTTTCCCATGACAAACCTAGTACCTTCCATACATTTCATATTACATTTGTGTCAGACTTGGTTGATAATTTATTGCCAGATATTGAGATTTAATTGAGACCTCAAATGTGAAATATGGTTTGTCTAATCCTGAAGACTTTGGTGGAGATGCTGGCAGAAATTTCTTGATGATCGTGCAAAGATGAAGTTTCAAAGGCTAGAAAGTCTAGGTTGGAATTTGCCTCTGATTATCAATGAGCACAAATCCCTATCTTGGTCTTCACTTCAAGAAGGGTGAATCAACTGAACATGCTAACCAAGGTCTTAATATTTTATACTGGAAATGGCTACACCAGAGAATTCACCCTCACTAATCAGAAAGATAAACAACCAAATAATTTCACTTCCAATTAATTCACAGTGAGGTTTTGTTTCAACAGTAAAGCTCCTAAAATCACACTAAAATAAATTAAGCATTGCCACCATCACTTCTGTTTTCTAGTAATATGCATCACACCTCATAAGCTCATTTAAAAAAGAAATTATTTTGAAGTGGTTAATATTTAAATGTATTTAGAGGGATAAAATAAAATATTAGAATTAATTATGGTAAAATTTCATTGACTTTTTTACTCTATAAAGCCAAGTGATCACCAACTTTTCACTCAAAATTTATTGAAATAAAACAGACGTTTTGGGAAAATTTTAAATTTTTGTTTACTTACTTTCAATTAGCACTTTTCTGCCAGTCCAGTTGTCTTTAATAACTTGGATGTTTCCATAGTGGGCATCACTGAAGAAGATGCGATTGGTGCCCCTTCCCTTGAGGCTGTAGTCGAAGGCCAGCGCTATCACATTTTTGAAGTACTCTGGGTTTTCGTAGGGCCTCACTGGAGAATTCAGGTTGGTCTCATCTGAAAGGTGGATGCTTTTTAGTATTGTCCTCCCTGAGTAGAGCAGGTAGCCCTCGTGCCTGAGGCAGCTGATGCCATCCTCTGCCAGGTACCCGTGGGCGCAGGCACAAGTTCTCCGCGCGTTGCCGCGGTAAAGGCAGAGCTGGTGGCATCCGCCGTTGTTCTTGGCACACACGTTGGTACCTGGGAAAAAGCATAATAAATGCTGTCTTTTATTAATAAAAATGTACTTTGTTAACTTAAATAGAAATGATTTTTTATGTGTTCTGGGAATTTTCCCCTTAAAAATTATTTGGGCTATGTTCACAACAAAAGGCCAAAAGAGCAAATAATGCAACTTTAACAACACCAAAAGATAATTTTAAAGAATAAAATCAATGAGCAAATACAATTAATTTCCTTTTCAATTCACAACAGCACATATTTTATGAATAGAAAAAGATAAAATGGGTTATTCCTCCAAAAGCAGCTGAAGACTTAGAAAATCTTTCAAATCCTTTGAGCTTGAATTTTTTTTTTAAACACTTGTTACTGGCAGAAAGTAAAATTTAGCTACAATCAGAATCCAGTACTGCTTTAAGGTATTTTCTACCAAGTTAAATATGAATGTATTGACTGGTAAAAAAACTGTGCGAATCCAGTTCCCAGTTTTTAATGAAGACATTTCCCAACATTTTGTTCTAATTTAATTCAAAACCTGACTTCAAAAAAAATCTACTCCCCGACAATTGCACACCATTAAGGAATCACTGTCAAATTAGTAACTACAATTGTTACAAGTTATATTTAAAATAACTGTAATCATCAATAATTGGGAGCTATTTGTCTTTTTTATTTTGGACTATCTATGAATTACTATTATAGCTAGTTGAGATAATTCAGTTTCTGTTTCTGACAGCCCTTTCCACCTAACAACTCAGCTTTTTTAGTATAGTAATTTTCCCATTTCTGAAAATTTTCCACATAATGAAGGTGAATAAAACATTTTAATAGAATGTTTTGAGGTACAAAACTGTAATTGTTGGGAAGATGTAGTGTCTGAAAGAACTGTTGATTGAATTCTTTAACTGATATATTTCAAGCTGAAAATCCTTCTAAGAAAAAAAAAATAATAGGAAATGAGAGATAACTTGTTCTTTAAAGAAGAAATATTTAATTTTGTTCTCTTAGGAAAAATTCCATGAGCTAGTCCTCTGGAGTTATGTAAAACATGTGGAGTTTCAGGTACAGATATTTTTACATTCCATTTGCTTAAAGGATACTTTAAAAGTTTTATTAGGCTAGAAAAGTTAATATCTGTTTGGAAGGATGAGAGGTCAAGAAGAAAAAAATAAAATATATGAAATAGGTCCTCAAGCTTCTAAAATCTCTTGGAAAACTTCAATGCTTCCATGGTTCACCAGCTGTAAACACCTTTAAAAATGGCCAGTTCTGAAGCCAGGGCTCATCCTTGCATACCTGTAAAATTGCATTGAGGGATGGGAATCTTTGCAAGTCCCACTGCAGGATGGATTCATCAGAAAGGGTAAAAGAGGTGTTTGAAAAAAAAAAGCATCAATCACAATCAGTACAGCTCATTGGGGTGTTGGGGTTTTTTTGGTTTGGTTTTTTTGTTTGATTGGTTGGTTGGTTGGTTGGTTGGTGGTTTTTTGTTTTTTTTTTGCTTGGGGGGTTGTTTGAATAACAAAAGTCAGGAAACTATTTAATTACATTGGGTTTCTTTAAACAGTTAACTACTTCTGGTTCAATAAACTTAAAAAATAATATATGTATATAATAGTGTGAGATAGAAAAACATTCCAAAAACATTTTTCACCTGTTTTTTCCCTTTTGTCCTTCTGGCTCACTGACATCCCCTCCCAATGACATTAATCATTTGTACCCTAGTAAAATTTGAAAAATGTATTAAAAAATCATTCAGGTATGTTTTCCAAACTAGCATCAGTAGATTTCTATCCTTAGTAACCATTTCTCCTGTTCCTTATGTGATCAAGTCTATAAATCCATCAATAAAAAATACACATAAAGAAGCATTGTTTTATCCCACTGTTCTATTTTCCTAATTCTATAATATAAAGCCCTTCCAAGCCAGCAGACATTAACGATTTCTAGCCCAGTTAAAGGAAATGGATTTTGGTGTGGATTTACTCTTATCCACAAAGTATGGTGCTCTGAAATTGCATGCAGAAATCCATAGTAAAATTATTATGCATATATATTTACAAATTATTTTATTAAAAAAATTAATTTTTAAAGTGTTTTATTAATTTGTAAATATGTTCTCTTTCAAAATGCAGATTTATTTAACATGTCATATATAATGCAGTTATTTGGAGAGATTTAAGCAGAAGACACAATCTCTGGATATATAATGCTGCATTTAAAGCAAATGTTGAGTACTACTAACACTGCAATTATGTTTGTATTTAAAACTTTATATATAATGGTGTTAACATTATTTTTTTCCACTCTTTTGAGTATATTTCTAGAAAATTTTGCCTGGATTATCCAGTTTTTTCTGATGAAATCATCACAATTTTTGGGAGACATCTAACAAATTTTTCTCAGTAAAACAAGTTTTTCAAGGTCTTGTATAAACCAGAATTTTAGAAGTAAAAAGATGGTTAAATAGCAAGATTATTCTTAGTCAGATAGTGGAGAATAAAGTTTAACCATCAGAAGCATAAATCACAGAGAGTCTATAACAACTTTTGTTTCTTGAGTTTGCTAAACTAATTGAATAAAAAGGAAATCTGATTATTTACAAGGTCTCTTTCCACAGAAGGAGCAAAGGGAAAAAAAAAAAAAAAAAAAAAGAGACTCAAACCAAGTAATGTCAGCAAATAAATATTGAGGCACAGAGGAAGGGAATTTTTAATAAGAAAAAAATCTGGTTTGCTTTCCAATAGAGATCTGAATTTCCTGAAATTACTGCTCTGTAAAGCACAGGTCAAGGTCTCCTAGTCCTAAGACTGTCTTTTAAGAAAAACAAAACAAAAACCATCAAATCTGGAATGATAGGAAGTGTTTTGGCTTTAGGTTTTCTTTTTGAAACACTCAAGAATTTTAGTAGGATTTGTACTATATGTTTTCTTTAGTACATTAATTTTAGTTTAGAAAAAATACTTCAAGAGTAAAAAGTGGTGATAAAACCATTCATTATTTAACTTTTGGTATGCTTTAATATACAGAAAAAGTAGCAGGTTATATCAAAACAATCAATAGCATCCTTAAGAACAGCCAACCTTTCTCTCGTGCTCTATTAAAGATTTTCACTTCCTTCAGGTTTATCCCAAGGCCAGTCCTCATGGTCACAGCATCCGTGGCCTCATTCTTGTGGCCTCTTCTAATAGAGCCATTTGCATGTGCTCTGCCAAAAAAGTTGAAGATGTCTCATCAACAATCCTCAACTAATTCACACCAAACAAATGACTGAGGAGCAGTGGAGAGTTCACTTAACAGGAGGTGGAGAAGCCTGCTCTCATCTATGGCACTGAGGCACTTTTCACCTTTCAGAGCTCCCTCTCCTTGGAAACTGCGCGGGATTCCGCGATCCCGCCTGCGACCTTGCTAAGGAACGGCTAATCCTACAAAGGTGAGGCACCTGGCACCCAAACAACGTTTTGAGATTTAAAATACTTATGAAAAAATAAATTACCTGTCAGACCAGTAGATGTAAGCTCCGAACACAGCAACTGAAAACATATCCACATTGCTCCCTGACAGCACAATCTCTCGACTCCCTCCACTCTCAAGGTCAATTCTTTCTATCTTGTCGGTACGAGCATCACACCAATACAATTTATTTTCCTAAAGATTAATTTCAAAGGAAACATCAACAGGCTTGTCCAAGTATTTAATTAAGAGTTATTAAGATTACATCAAGGTGGAACACCAGCTGGCTTTAATGAAACATAACAAATACTGCACGTTTTAAGAAATGCTGGAAGTTAGAGGAACCAACCTCATAATCGATGGAAATCCCGTTAGGCCATGCAATCCCCAGGCTCACAAGGACAATCTTCTCAGAGCCATCCAAGTGTGCTCTGCCTATGCAAGGGCTCTGTCCCCACTCTGTCCAAAATAAATACCTAGAATGTTGTAGAAATCACCAATTAAAATTGCAAACAAAATGAACTATTACCATTAAATGGATATCAAAAAACACCATATGGTGCTCATGTCTCTAAATAGTCTTAAGAAAGTAAATGTATCATAATACTTGTTATTGGACACTTTGTTAATTATATATATGAAGAAATTCTTAAAACTGTATTCCATGAGTCCATATGCAATTCTATTCCTTAAAGAATTCAGCTTTGTGCTTGGAAAAAAAAAGGCAAGTTAATAAAATAATAATAAATTCTGGAACAGAGGCTCTTGCATCTAATCACTAACAAATGCTGGGTTAATACAAGAAATACCTAATTTTAAAATGTTTTAGATATGAAGTAGTGAGAAAAATTGCGGGAAATGGTAGAGAAATTAGACCACCTTATTTGACAAGAAAATGTTTTTCAAATTCTGCCAAATGCATCATGGGAACAATCTGAATCTTACTTATCTAATCTCATGTTTCTGTATACTTACTACCACAGTTGCATCTTTAATCTGGGAAAGATTCTTTGTCAAACTTGTACCTTGATAAAATTCTCTGTCTGTTGCTTTGGGTATAGCAAAATGGAGCCAAAAATCTACACAGAGCATTTCCTTTATGAACAGTAACCTTAAAGACTGCAAAATCTTCTGGGCATTACTCAGCAGTTCTCCCCTGTGTCTGGTGACATCATTACACCATTCTGAGTTTAAGCAGCTGTATTTGACTAGATGACTACAGATATGTGAAATAACGAGGGGTAATAATGTGATAAGGGTGAAAAAAATATGAATCCTATAATTTGCTAATCAAGTTCAGCTTCTGAAACAACCCACTTTGGCTCTCATTGCAGAGCTTTCTGGCTCCAGGAAAAATGAATCTGTTCTCATAGCTCTTGATATAATAAATAATACCATTTATACTAATGAAAAAAAAACTTCATGTGGACTAGGAAACAGAACAGCAATATGAGCTAAAAATGTGTTGAGGAATGCCAAAATAGGCAGTATTAATCAGCTGAATTTTAACAATCACCACATAAGTTTAATGCAATTTTAACCAGATCATTAACAGCACTGCTAAACAACTGAAATTGCTTTCAGGCGTCTGGTCAGAGGTCAGACAGTTATTTGAGACTTTCTAAATAGGTATGAACTAAATGTTGACCACAGGAAAGCAGACATTCATTATACCCAAATATTCCTTAAACCAAGCCATAATTATCAGGTTAAATAAATCTAAAATTCTCCAAAAAAATCATAAACAGCTGCCAAAAAATATTATGTTAATAAATATACCTGATGAGGGACAAAGTCACCCTTTTGTAGGGCTACACGTTCCTCACTTTTTCCTCAGTGACAATAAATAATGTCACCAAGCAGCTGAATGCTGCCTGCTTCCCATCTTGGCATAACTGGCAGATTCAACGAGCTCTAATAACTGCTATTTTCTTCTCTATTCTTACAGCTGTCAACTCCAGCTTCCAGACAAATGTAGAATGTGAAGTCAGGGCAAGGGGAGGGAAGAACACCTTTAAAAGTTTTACCTCAAAAAGGGGAAAAGATTTAACAATAATGCAAAGGGCAAAAAGGCCTTAATCTTGGCACAGAAAGGCAGCCCTGTACTTCCCTAGCAAAATGCTGCTGTGCTCCTCATGGAAGAACTGAGTGAAGACATCTCAGTTATCACAATACTAGAACATAAATGAAGATTTCCTTCCTTTGTAGAAGATACATTGTTCTACCAGACACATAAAACAGTCATCTGTGGTCCTCTAATTCTCTTTAAGTATCCTAAACAACCACCGTGACATGGGCAGGGACACCAGCCACTAGGCCAGGTTACTCAGAGCCCCATCCAGCCTGGCCTGGAACAACTCCAGGGATGAGGATTCCACAAGGAGTTCTGGAGGTGGAAGGGAATGGTACATTCCCTATTTCTGTCAATGCTGCAGGGCAGTCCCTGCCCTCAGAAATAGGCTGGGTGAATACAGATGTCACTTTTGCCAACTGTTACTCTCCAATCCACAACCTTCATCTCATGTGACTTTCAGCCACCCTGGCCACTCTCCCTGGTTGTTGCGCTGGGATGTTACATGATCCTGGAGTTTATAACTACCAAGGATTGCACTGCTCTTGGCTTTCATAATGAAATCCTTAATCAGCTGACGTGACTTCCTTGGATTTGCTGGGCATTTTAGATTGAGACATGTTTCCAAGCAACGCCTAACCTTCTGGTGAAATAGTTTCCTTAGAAAACCAGAACCATTTTGCAGAGAACTTGCAGCATGTTATGACTACAGAGAGCAGGGCAAGAGCCCTGTGTACGTTAGGAGTAACATGTTACCCTTTCTCTGGGTGTACCGCGATAGAGCGTGGCTGGTCCAGCCCCTGGGAGATCACCACGTAGCGGAAGGAGCCGTTCAGCCGCGCCACCTCGATCAGGTTGAAGCCGTGGTCTGTCCAGTATATGTTACCTGGAAAAAATACCCTGAAGTCACTGCTCAAAGGAAA
>JAHXMQ010012342.1:32359206-32384236 GCA_020466415.1 Ammodramus savannarum pratensis
TATTTAACCTTGGGCTGAAGAGGCAAGCCTGTAGTCTCAGAAATGATGACAAGTGTTGTAGTATGATAGAAAAATCATAAAGGCTTCATAAAATCAAGCCTGATCACCTGGAATCAGTGGCTGGCCTTGTGAAAGCTAGCATTTTGCAAGTTCCCATGTGAAAGCAATTCTGTTGTGAGCAATTCGTTAGTATAACAATCTATTCCTGGGTAAAAAACAGCTTGCACCTGTATAAACATGTTTTTGCACCCTTAGATAGAAAAATGACAACCACCTTTCACAAACAACTTCCATGCACATATGGAAGAGAGTTTGAATGACCAATCAATACAGAGTAACAGCTTGTTACTAAGAGAGAAAAGGAATTGGCAAGAAAACTACCAACCAATTGGGAGTCCAACACAAGGTCTGTAAACCTGTGTAAAAAGGAGTTATGTGAATACATTTATGAGGCCTTTTTCCACCATGTAGAAAATGGAGTCCTGTGTGATTTATTCCCCATGCAGACACATCCTGGAGCAGGTTCAGACCTACCTGCTATCCAGTCCACTGCAATGCCTTCAACTCTCCCCAGACCATTTGTGACAATGTCTTCTTTCCAGGTTTGGTCTCGCTTAGCTCTGCTGATCTTGTTGAAACCCATGTCTGTCCAATAGATTGTATCATTTCCTATAAAACACGTGCCAACGGTTCTCAGATTAATTTACTTTCTTCAGTCCAAGTTGCTGCATTAGAAACTGTAATTATTGCTACTTATAGCCTTAACAGGTATTAAGTATCAAAATTATCAGCTTTATTTCATCATTTGCTTGCCTTTTCTTCAATTTTGTTTAAAATAATTCTGTCCGACTTCTAGGTTGTTTAGTACAGCATATGTAGCACAATAGGGCTATGACAGGAAGCTACTATCTCTGTTAAAAATCACAAAAACTATGCTGTCTTTACCTTTTCCCTAATGGAATAAATGCTTCAAAAACAAAGCATTTTGTTTGTCACCATTCCAAAATATTCAGGAGTCTGAAAAGCTACAGTGTAAAACTGCTTATACAGACTTTTCCTTCAGTAATCAAACACATTGAATTTTAACAGTGTAAGGAAAAAAAAAATAACTAGGGAAATAAAAAGTGACATTTGACAGTGGTATGCTGACAAAAGAATAAAAAAATATAGTCCATCCACAAGTCAGTTTTTATTTTAAATGTCCTGACAAGCTTCCACTAACAGTCTTTTTGTTTGGTGTTTCAAGACATCTCAGCTGTCTTTCCAGCCTTTCTGCTGCAGTGATTGTCCATAAAGTGGAAAAAAGGGACAACTTAACCATTTAAACTCAACAGCCAGATGGAGAATTTGAAGTGGCGCAAGCACAGAAATAAACTCTCTTCTATGGCACATAATAACCTCAAAAAAGAAGTGGGGCAAATGAAGTGAGAACGTCCCTTGAGCAGAATTGTCTCTATTTTCATTGACAGTGTTCTGTAAATAAGCTGCAAACAACATTCTGCTTGTAAAGTAATGAGCTGAGGACCTCCTGAGTGAGATGGTTTGCAGAGAGATATTAAATAATATTTGTTCCTTCATTATTTTTCTCACAGTTTGTAAATCTGCTTTTAATTCCATAATAGTGTGAGTGTATTTATAGAATATGTATTTCTAGATACAGCATAGAAATGTTACCAATATAAACAAATATAAATATTTCATATCTACATATGTACACATGTATCTGTATGTATGTATGTGAATATTTGTGTAGATTGATAGATATATTTATAAAATAAGACAGTTATTTGTGACCAAACAATATTGGTATGCTCAAGAATCTTACCCCACCTCCAATTAAACAAATGACAATTCTGACTTTGAATAGTCAAAACAAATATGAGAGTCATGCATTATGCTACTTATTTGCTATTAGAATTTAGTTAGAGGTATCAAAACAGAGGGAGAAAAATAGTGCATGCATCTTCTAGATTGTTAATCTCTGCAAAAATATTGTCATGACACTTTTAATTATGATATGCTGTACTACTAGCATACGTAAATACATTTTATCCACTTTGCACACCTAAATTACTGAGATAACAGCAAAATCTGGGAATCCTTCATGATTAAGAGTGAAATGAAAGCAGCACTCACCAAATGGAAAACAAACAAACAAAAAAAAGAAATCTGAAACTACCTCCTCCACTTGCTTTCTGAGTCACATTTGATACAGGTAGGTTTTAGAAATGAATTTATAGAATTGAATGTAAAGTATGTTTTTGAAGCTGAAATGCAGTTGAAAGCTGCAACATTTTTATAACACACTATCCCCTTGTGATTTCACTGCTGCACACCATTTACATTTATCTTTGCAATGCATTTATCACTGCCAATTCTAGTCATGTTCCCTGTGCTGTGACTACATCAAGCCAGGTGGGAGAAACTCATTTAATTCCATCCAGCCACAAATTTCATTTTTTTCCAAAAAGTCAAAAATCTCATTCTTCCAAAATATTAATTTGGTATTTATTAGCTAAGTCCACATAAACCTTTCTAAAGTAGGAGCTAACATTGTAAAAAAAAAAGAAGAAACCCCAAACCAAAAAACATGAGACACAAAAAGGCCAATAAAGCAAATAAAAGTCAATACTTAATTCTTATTTTAAATTGAAAAAGTCAAATTTTAATCTTCTGTGTTAGACGTAATAATTTTGTAAAGTTTGCATAATTTAAATTAAAAACAATTAATTAAAATCCCTAGAAAACCTGATTGCATTTTCTTAGAAGTCTCTGTAATGAATATATGTGGTTACTTCTCTCTCTCCTGTGTCTTCCCAGGAATAGATTAAATCTCTGTAACAGAGTCTTTTCCATCTTAGGTATGTGTACAAAATTTTTGGTTTTTAAATGATTTTTATGTCTCTGGAGACTATAACTGAGCTATACCCATGATGTGAGAAAAGCTCTGAACATCAGCTGCCACTGATTTGAAAGTAAAATATCCAACTATTAATGCTGCAAAATGTTGAGAGAACTTGAAATTTTGCTACTCAAAGATGCAAGACCAACAGTGCAGAAGCTGGTCAAAAATAGTAAAGATCTAATGAATTGAACTTCCAACCTGATAAAAAAATTCAGTGATATTTGTGTGATGAAGTAGTCCAACAGAGCCAACAGAAATAGGTCTGCTTTCAATACCAAGGCAAATATTAGCATACAATTAACAAAATAATTAGGATCTCTAAATGCTGAATTCTGAGGTAGAATCTATGTCAAAATAAAAAACAATGGAGTATGGCAAAATAATTGTATGCTGCAAGAGGGTAATGTCTGTATTTATATAACAAAGGTAACTTAAGATTTTATTTCTAGACTTCCAGTTTGGAAACTCAATAGGCAACAAAATGAGTCTGGAAGGAAGGCTGATGGCTTAAAAATACAGAGACACAGGCTATTTTTCAGGTCACTACTTGGTCACAGATTATTTATTTTCCAAAAACGAATCAAAACTTCCTAACTTGTTTGAAGATATCCAAACAGCACCACCATCCAATCACTTTTAGAATCTGATCTTTAATTTTTTCCCACCTTTTTTCACATGTATGCAAAGCTGAAATCTCCTAATTTCATAGCAAGTTTGTGAGGCTGTGTAAATTAAAAGATATTTCTGTATATACGTTGGAAAGTATGTAGTGTACCCCAGGTGGAAATGTTCCTTCATTTGTCACACGTCAGAGCTCCTTCCAGAAGGAAGGGACAGATCCAGACTTGGCTTGTGCCCTGCAGGAATTGACTGAGCTGGACAGGGGGAAATTCATCCCACTCAGCTGTCAAAGCCACCTGCTAGGAACAGCACCACCCAGCACTAAGAAAATTCCATGGAAACAAAGTCATAGCAGGAACAAGCCTGTTCACACTTTCTCTAAAACCACCAGTTTCCTACTCAAGTTCTCAGCAATGACCCAGCCAAAAGACAGCAGCTGCTGCTGCCAAAACAATTGGCTGTACACAGTATTTTCTATTTACTGTAAATATTAAAGGCAGCGCTTTGTAACATGATCCATTTCCAATTCCTTTAAACACAGCTGTAATTTCTTACAAGTTTTGAGAATAAGGGGTGATTTCATTTATGACAAGAATTTATGATTTTAACCATACATACAATAAATATATATATTATATTTACCTGCATGGAAGTCTATGCCCACAGCAAATGAAGCCCCTGATATAGGCATTAAAGCATCCATTTTATCATTTGGATCAAGAGGAATTCCTCTAATTCCCTCATGGACAGAGTACATGAGAAACGATTCAATACCTAAGGGAAACATAAAGCAGACAATGAGAGCAAAGAGGAAACTTTCCAAACAACCAAAATTAAAGGAGATAACATACATAAGACATAATTTTCCACAAGTGCTCCACAGTTTTTCATCGACAACTCCAGATCTTTGAAAAGATATCCATGAATCATTACAGTGAATTTCTAATAAATTACAAATGTGGTCCCATCAAGAGAAAGGAATCACTGTCCATGTCAAACACCACCTTATAATCAGGTAATTAGCAGAAATGAAAATTAAAATTTAAGAAAAATTTTGGTTTGAATGATGAGAAATTTAAGAATATTTTCAGTGCACATCTGAGCTTTGTGAATGTATTCAGCAACAGATAATTTTAAAGAACTTGTGGAAAACACAAAAGTCTTTTGAGGTACAGGTTTCACCTCATTTCAGTTATATGTATTTCTTTTACAGAGAGGGAGAATTACATAGTTGTAGTGATGCATTTTAAATGTCTACTTTTGTGTTAGATTAATCAAATTCTACGTGCACCTATTTCTGTTAAATGGGAATGAATTCCACTGTGTAGACTTCTTTTTACATAGCAATTCTTGAGAATTACTTAGTCCTAATTAATAGTCATAAATAATATTGAATTTATAAAGCTATAAGACACCTTGACCATAAAGTTGTTTTACATTATTCAGGCAAAGAGTAAGAATTTGGCTGTGACCTATATTCTGACTTCTGCCAACATAAAAAAAGAAGAAGATTTAAGGAAAAAAGTGGGTTTTATTTTATATTAAGAGCAATACAATAGTATGAGATACTCAACCCTTCAGATACTTGTAGCTTATAATTTAAAGATAAGTTATTTGACCTTGAACAAATATTTATAAATGATGGTTCATATGGTCTGCTTTTCTGTCTACATTACAAAAAACAAAAAAACCCAAAAAAGATCAGAGTTATCACAGAAATTTATTTATTTGAAAAACTTAATGCAAAGCTAAATTTAATTCTGTCCTAACCACAGCAGACATTTCTCTGTAACTGCTTCAATCAAGCCTATTAAGTATTGTTATTTAACTGAAAATGTCTGAATTAAGTTATTTACTCATTGCAATGTTCCCCTGGAAGTTAATTTGGCTAAATAAATGCTGCAGCCACTTTACCTTTGCAGGCCATGCGGTTCTTTTGGAGGTTGTAGCCCACAGTGCACACACAAGTTCTGGTGGTTTCTGATGTTGGCAAACAGAGCTGGGAGCATCCCCCGTTGTTTAACTGGCAGGAATTGCTGCCTATGACATGACAGGAGAGGAGACAAGAGAAACCTAAACTTGAGCAATGCAACCCTGCCTAAAAGGTAAGTGTTGTTGGCAATATATTATTATTATTTCAATTTTTTTGTTCAGATAACCTGTTTGAAAAATTGAGACATGCATAAAATATTTCATCAATTCATATATCTTTCCATGCCTCACTCATGCATTCATTCCTGCATATTCATGCAGAATTGCAACCCTACATTTCCCCCAGAACATAAATAATTTTGTTTACTGAAAAATCTGCCTGTATTAAAGTAAAAGCATATAAAAAACATGAACATTCTATGTTGAGTTAATGATGAAATATCACTGACATTAGTGTATCTAAATTTAGACCACAAACAAATCATGGGCTACATACTATTAATTCATCAAATATTATAGTAGCTTGTTATCTGCATGAATGAGCCATTTTTAGTATATTTAAGACATACTCTAGTCTTAGAGTATATTTAATAAATACTCTAGTCATTACATTTAATATACTCCAGTCTTTAGTATATTTAAGAGATACTCTCTCAAATCTATGCTCCTAACTACCTGATTATTACAATATTTAGGTAATAGAAAATATATTTTATTAAGATTTATAATAGACATTCTACACAGTAAACTAAACCAATCTCAGAAATGTGAAGCTTCCTCAAGAAAAATATAAATTCACTAAGATACTCATGGAATTAGTTGATTACAAGTTATTATTTTCTTCACATTGGGAGAACCACATGAGGAAAGATACTGTGCACTCTAAAAATTGGTTAAACATCCTTCAAACGTGACTTACCTTGCTGTGCTGCCTTATCATACACTTTCATATGAACCACACCTGCAGTTTTGTTTCTAAGGACAGTTGGGTTTCTTCCATCTTTTTTATTACAGGTGCCAATCTGAGCCAAGTTCTGGTCTGCCCACCAAAGCTTTTTATCTGTAAAATTTAATTTCAGAAATTAGGAGGATCACTATCAAACTGGATGTGGTTGAGACCTGAGGTGGGAAAAAGCATTTGAGGTTAATCTGTAAAATTTAATTTCAGAAATTAGGAGGATCACTATCAAACTGGATGTGGTTGAGACCTGAGGTGGGAAAAAGCTTTTGAGGTTAATTCTGAGATCAGTTTTAAGGGAATGGCCGAGAGAGGTTATAGAGAAAATCTGAAGGAATTATGTTATTAACATTCTGCAGACATGAAAGCAGTTTTCACCAGTTTTACTTTTGCTGAGACAACTGCTGATCTAAGGCTACCTGCACAGAAAAATACCTTGTTTTTCAAATATATGTGGAAATTCTATTGTTAACCTAGGGAAGAAATTCATTTTCACAAGCAAACAAAATTGCTTGAAACATTAAACTAAATCTTTTATTGAGAAAAAGTTACAATCAGTTACTAAGAAATCCTGAAAAAAGTGGAAAGCAGGCACTGCCTCCCAAAGTTTCAGAATTATAATTTTATCTGCTTTGATATCAAGCTCAAACTTCAGTGAACCAGTGGCTGAAGACTGTAGTCAATCTTGTGATTGTCCCTGTAATTGGTGCTCACTCCTTGAGTCCACAGAGATGAATGATGAGATGGGCTCAGGGTTCTTCATTTCAGACAGAAAAGATAATTACTGCAGAGGAACTAAAAGTAAAACCTTGAACTGAAGACATTTAAACTTCAGGAACACTGCCTTCCCAACAAATATTGTGTATTAACTTCACTTTTAGTTAATTCCTTTTTCAGTTAGAAGAATTTTTCCTATCCTGCAGTTTTAATATTTAAATAACAAATTTTTAGAGCCACACAGTTGAATGATTTGGGACAAGAAATAAAAATCTAAAAAATAATTTTCACTGTGATAACTGAAAAAAGTTACAGCACAAAATAAAATATTTTTCCTAGATATACATACTCTCCACCAGTATATGATAACACCAGAATCTGTGGAATGAAAAATATTCTAAATATCAAGATTTGGAGATACAAATGGAACTCTATTTAAATTTGGATGAAATTTAAAGGAATTCTATAATTTTATGCATGGACTAGTTAGTCTAAAATTGACTGAATCAAAACATCATCATGCAATAATGATCAATTAACAGCAGCTTGCATCTAAAGACACTTTAGTCAGAAAATCCTTAGAACAAGAAATGCCTGTGTTCTATTTTGATTATGTCAATTATAACAAAAAGGCACATGAAAGCTAAAAATATGAAGATGACTGTGTGCTATAATCCATATATTAAATATTTGGAATTGGAGTTGTTGTTTTCCCTGTTCAATAATGACCCACAATCCTAAAGGTTAGGTGAACAGTTCCAATGAAATGTTTGTATGTGACAAAGAGCTTTTGTTCCTCACATCCTGTTTGTGACCACAAATCAGAAAAGGCCATTAAATAATTTTGGTTAATTTAATTAAATTAACCAAATTGAGTAATGACTGGTGTTTTGTGCATAGTAACATGAACTTACTGTTTTACATATCCAAATCCATTTATAAAAAATGAGTTGTTTTGTAAGACTGAGGTACAGGAAGAAAGCAAATTACATCTAGTTTTGGTGTTTTTATCGTTTAGTTCAAGCAATCAAACTGTTTTAGTCATTCCTTTAGTATTTTGTGCAAAACCTCAACTTTGGCTGTGGTTTCAACAACCTCCCAAACCTGTCCTTGGCTGACCTGCCTGTCTCCTTAGGAAAAGGAAAGAAACAAAAACTCCAAATAACCAACTTGTCATATTGTTTTACCAAGAGATGAACACATGGCATGTACTTAATCAAGAAGTTTGATCTACACCACAAATATTTTCATTTCTCCCTTTTGATAACAAGTCCAGAGCCAAACTCATTTTTACACGAGCAGCTGAATGTTCCACCAGGTACCTCTTTTGTTTGTTGAGGTACTCAATGACACCACATCTGCTACCATGCACAGTTAAGAGTGTCTAAACAATTTCCATCAATGGTGTCAGACTCATCAGATCCTGGAGTTGTTCTCCTCTGGTGACAAAAATAACACTTCATAAACTCATTACTAATCCTAAGGCACTCGACTGTGACTGCAGAGGTTGAGGAGCCTCCTACATCCCCTACACCCATATAAAGAACAAAGCACAACAATTCACAAGTGAGGTATCACAATACTCTTCAAAATGATTATTTTACCTTCCACTTTCATTCTCGTTAATGTGAAACCTGGATAAACCTTTAAATAAAAGTGTAACTTACAAAATGTTACTGAACTAGTGTTTATTCTTCTTTTACATAGAATGGTACATTATGATTTTTAGAAATAGACAAGGATCGAGTAGGGGGATTTAAAGGAGGAAGGTCATACAAATCCTGACCTAGTATAGTTAAAATAAAAAAACCCAAAAGGTAAAAAAAAAAAATAAAATTTAAAAAAAACACCAATTTGAAAAAAACAAACCAAAATGCCCAAACAAATCACCACACAAATTCTGAAGTACAAACTCCTTGAGGTCACACCTCTTATGACTACCAAAAACTTGCCAGTTATGCCCTAAAACCTTAGAAATAAATGTTTAAATTCTTTAGAAAAAGCTAGGTGACCAAACACCGTTGCAGTCTCAAGTAAAGAAAAAAAAACAAACCAAAACAATCACAGGTCTATTTTTGACCATAATTCTAAGTTAAATTTGGACTATTTCTCCCTGCATTATTGATATTCTGACAGTAGACAGCTCATCTATGATGTCTATTATTCAGGATTGACTAACTATTTCTATATTAATTTTAAAATATAGTAAATGATTTTATAAAAATCCACTTCAGCGTAAAGACAACTTGCTTTCACACACAAGGGACAAAAAATGCTGTTGTGGACCTTTAATCATCAAACTAAAGTGATTTATCTGCTTGATTATGCTAACAAGAATGTTGCTCAATCACTAATTACAACCTTGTTGCTGAAACTGGATTATAATATATATTAAAATTGTTGTATTTATCCATTCTGCTGGGTAATTAGCATTAAGCACAGCAACATATTGGGAAACAGCAACTTCAGATGCCAAAAATTGCTACCCTGGCTTTGTGGACAGTCCTTTGGAGACTTCAAGTAGTACTCTGAATGCAAATTTGGATGGGCCATTAGTTTTCATTAATGGTGGTTTGAGTATTTATGGAAGACAACTATGTACTGCACTTAGAGCTGGGCAAATTGCCGAGATATATTTCATATATTAATGCTAAGGTAATGAATGGTGTTATGGCAATTAGAAGATTGATGACTTGGAAAATTAAGGTGTGTGTGTGTTTGAAGTCCCCTGATCTGAGCAGCCCCTTTCACTTTGCAAACAGATCCAGCAAAGTCACAGCATCTGGGCTGCTAAGGAAGCATTCTGGTGTTAGTTTTGAAACTTTATTTAGGATGAAACAAAAATCAAATGACCAATATATCATCTAATGCACGATGAAAATAAACAGGGGCATGAATATATTTTGGCAATATTAACCTACATTTTCTGTCTAAAATAAAATACTATAATTGTTTCTTTCAGTTTTGATGGCTTGATAATACAACTTGATGGCTATATTTATATACAGTTTTTGTTCAAAAAATTGTCCTTCTAATATCTGCATGCCCATTGAAAAGCTATTATGTATATTTTATTTTGTTGTGCTGCTGATTGAATTTTTTTTGTTATGAACTTCAACAGAAATAGTGCTTACACAAAATCATTCACTATGTGGAGTTACTCTATTTTATACTAAAAAAGGACCAAATGCACAACAAATTATATCCTTATTATATTCCTGTTTTGTAGAGACATGAGCTGAATGTTGTGGTTTTGTGTCAATTGTATTTCTGCGAGGATCTGATACAAAATCCAATCAAATGCCACCACCAAAACTGCTGACAGAATCCTTCAGCATCCCTTTCTCCTCAGCTCCAGACTTACAGTAACCAATCAATACTTCTCTAGTTTCTCATTCAGAGTCATTTGTCATTCAAGAAACAATATACCAGTTTGGAAACATGTCAGATATTGCTGCGAGCTCCTCTGCAACTCAGATTGTGTGAAATAATTACTGTGCTCCCCAACCCAGAAACACAGCTCTCACATCAAAGGAAAATTTCTAACCAATCTCAATAACAGTCAATGAATCATTTTCACTAAGTAACTTGGAAGGTAGGAAATGAGACTTTATGCAGAATTCCAAATATATCTTAATCATTTGATCCCACTGAAAACACCGGCTACCAGGAAAATGGCTAAAATCAGATATTGAATGGTAGATTTACCTCTAAGACAAATATAGAAAGCATTTTATTCTTGTTGAAAAGAATTCTGCTGTACTGTATAAGACATTCAGAGATTCTTTCACATGGAACATGCTGAATATCAGAACAGGGGATCTATTTGACATCAACTTATAAATTGTGCCAGCAGCAGGTGTTGAAAATTATGTAAGGCACAGGGTGGTGTGAATCAGATAAGCTTCTAAATGACTAAAAAAAAAATCAGCAGAGGACTTTGAAGAAAAAAAAAAAAAGTCAAGTTTACATAGTAAGAGAAGAAAATTGCTGTGACCAAATGCAAGACAATAATCAGTGGGAGGTACTAACAAACCATTCATGTAGTTTTGAGTGATAGATTAATTAAAAATGGCTGATGTCCCATACACTGACATCTCACAGAGTGAATATGGAGTTGAAAAAGTGATAAGAGTGGGAAAGCATGTAGGACTTCATAGATTTACAACAACTTTTTGTAATACAGAAAGGCAACAGCAAACTTTTTTTGTTTTTTCATATGGTTAAAGGCATGGAAAAATAGGCATTTTGTACATATCAAATGGAATATTATTTTCATCCCATTTTATGGGATGAAAATAATATTCCATTTGATATGTACACATTCAAAAAGATTTAGCAAAAGCAGGCACCAAAAGATTAGGAATTTTGCTCAGCATATTGAAAAACAAAGATTGACACTGCTGAGTAGAAAACCAATATATGAAAGACCCAAAAAACAGAAATATGTGAATTATATATTGTTTCCATTCCCCTCAAGGATAAACCTGACAGTTACCTTGGCACCAACTTGTTTGCTAACATTATTTTTTATGTCTTATCATTACCTTCTATAAGCTTCCACTAAAGAATGTAATAGTAGGAAAATGTTAAACAGAGCCTGGAAAGGACTAAACAACAGCAAACATCTGAAACAGAAGTGGTAACTTCCAAATGGTTTCCAACAGCTAAACTGCAAGGCTAAAAAAGAGGAATTGGAAGCAATAAAAACAACGTGGAGATTGAGGGGTCGTGCTAAAGGAGAATTGTCACTGCTGGTGAAGCTCTGAGCCACTCCATAAATTGTATTACAAAGCAAACCAAAAACTTTACTGACACTACTGGCAGTGTCTATTGAGTTCAAATCATAGAACACAACCATGGAGGGCCTAACTGCTTCTCTTTTCCAACACAGAAACTAACAGAATCAAAGATCAAGAAACTTGAGCTTTTAGAACAGCACAGAGGTCACCAAGGCAAACCAGAGAATTCTTGATTGGGCCAGGCCTTGCCCAGTCATTGCCTTTTTTATAGCTCTGAAAAATCTTCTGGAACCTGAAGTGTAAGGTACAGCAAAAGCCACAGGGAACTGTCAGATCTGTGAGTTTTCTGTGCAAAATTCTGTCCACACATGGGATGGAAGGCATTAGCTCTTGACACAGGCTGTGGGATTCTCTTTGGGTGTCTCTGAGGTCACACTTTCTCACAAGGAGACTGATGGCTGGGGAAGATGCTTCCCAAACAGCTAAAGAATTGTCAAAATCAACAGCTGAGGGGCTTCAAGAGACATCAGTGGTGTAGTAAATTTATTATAAATTAAACTTTTCTGAAGATCCTTCCTCCTCTAGAGCTCCTAGCCTTGGCAGGGAATGGGTACGTGGCAGCCAGGGCTACCTCAGACCACATTGCCCATCTCCTCTGCCCACTGAGGTGCCCTCCACTGTGTCCTTGTTCCAGCTCCTCAGTCCAGGAAAGGTCCTGGAGATCAATGAGCGACCAACTCTGTGACCTGGTGACACAAATGTACAAAGGGAGTTCCAAAACACCAAACTCCATCTCCTTTTTCTCCTCAGTGGAAACATAACCGAGCAACATGACAAGATCATATTATAAAACATACCAACAAAGAAAATCAGCTGTCCAAAACACTGCTTTTAGCTGGGAAGACACTAAATGCAAAAGACAGAATAATGCAAATGAAATCTGAAGATTACAGAACTCTCCAGAACTGTGCAGAAATTAAATTCTACAAAACAGTTAAGGGTTTGGGCACAGGTATCATCTCTTTCTTCAGTCACTGATGAACTCAAATGGTACAAAAAAAAATTAGCTCAGAAAAGATAGCTCGTATATTCACAGAGGAGAAATACTTCATTCATGCTTTATTGTGTTTACTGTGTTTTTAGATACAAGCAGTCAAGAAAATTTAGGAATAGGAGCAAAAATGATGCAATAAACATTGCAGTTACTGTGATTCACCTGCTTAAACCTCTGATTAAACTTGTAGACAAGCAGATCAGCAGGGGTAGTAAATTTTCATACCCTACCACATTAAATCTTTCATTGGAACAAATTAGTCATTCTTCTTTACTTATATATTATTAGTTATGACCATTTATCAATTAGATAAACTTTTATCTTGCTTCATATGGCACTGGATTTTCTGTTCTGGCCCAATTTACATGCACAAAAGCCTGCTTGTGAGAAGCTGATGCACATCCACTCTTTAGGAGAAATAATTGGCATTTATATTACCACAGTGTGTTCCACAACATGGAAACTTACAGGAGAAATGAATGCAGGAACTTTTCACGGTTTTCTATCAGCACATACAATCCTGCTGGTAAAACTGTATGTGCTTGTACTTTTTCTCCAGCAGATTTTATGGGGAATCTCACTGCAATGCCAAGATGCAGTTTAGCACAACTATGACTCTAAAACCTCAAAGCAAAACAAACAGAAAGCTCCAAACTCTTTGTAAGTTTTGGTGACCATTTTTGAGGAGAAAGAATTGTCATCACCCATAAAAACCAAGCATCCCAAACTATTGATATTAGAGGTACATGTGATAAAACCTACATAGGAAATATTTTTCCATTTCCAGATGTGCAAAAATCAACTACTTTCATGCACTCTTCTTTACAGGGCAGCTATAAACTCTTTATTCCCTGTCCTAGAGGGATCTTCACTGCTGTAGTTTCTGTGGATGGCAGGTGAAGGCCTGGCACCACCACCAGCTCAGTGACAGAATGAACAAACAAAACTCACTTTACACCTCCTGGTAAAGGCTTCCAACAGCTCCCCAGAGTAAGGGTCATTTATTCAGTCTACATCCAGTCACAATCCAACCAATGAAAAACAATTTGTCCAAATTAACTTTCATGATTCCTTCTGACACTAAACCTGCTCGTGGTTATGATTGCACATATGAAATCATAATACCCCCAACAGATACTGACAGCATTTAGAGTTCAGTACTGGCCAAATGGATGTATAATAAATCTAATTTAGTAATCACCACTTCAAATATGACATAATTTACACCATGTGCATAATAATAATCTAATCTTATTTAATTTTCACTAGCACTCCATCTATATGTGCATAATTATTACTTAATCAGTCAAATTATTTTCAAAATAAGAAATATAAAAAAGAAAATATTAGAAATAATAAAATATAATAGTAATAAGAAAATATAAAATAATAAGAACCATTAAAATAATAAGAAATATAAAAATTAATAAGAAATACAAAAATATTTCATAAAAAGACTGGCAGTTGATAATCCACTCATCCCAACAAAAGTCTGTTTATCAATTGAACTTTTTTATTGAATACCCAAGATAAATTAAAGTGATTTTTAAGTGAACCAGAATAGAGGTCAGTAGTTTACAGGAAATATGGAAAGCTCTAAAGTCATCTCCAAAAAGCAGAAGCATAAATGTAAATTCTGAGTCAATCTGGAATTTATTACTACACTCTGTCCCAGCTACAACAAGGATCATGAGCTGCATATGATAAAAAGTCCATTTGAAGCAATATTTTTATAATATTCAGTGATCAGCAATTAGCTGATTTTTTAGTTTTTCCTTATGCTACTGATTTGATTTTTCTGATAAATGTTTGTGAACATTCTAAACATTTATTATTTACCAAGTGTAACCAATGGAATATTTTTCTTTCAATCAATGTAATACATGGAATATGAGCAGACATCTGAAAATCCAAATCCTCAATCATCAATTCATAACCCAAAGAAGTCTTCCCAAAGTGCCAGGCAATCCAACAAACTTAAAATATTCTGAACTAGGTAGGAGGAAGTGAGCAGAGGAAACAAATAATGGATAATTCTGTGTAATAAACAGTGTAAAGGCTCCTTTCCCTTTTGAAATTCTTTACATATAAGCCATCAATTTGTTACTTTTATTCCTCTATAAAAATAGATATATGTATATATGCAAGTACACAATTAGAAATATCCTTGTAACAGAAATTGCAAACTGTTCAATTGAACATAAAGAACTTTTCATGGACAACACAGTCTGACTTGTGAATGCTCTGTATGCATTATTTACATAAAACCAACAATAACTTCCCTAAGCTTCTTATATTTCATTATTAATTAGCTTTGAATAATTAAAAAATATATTATCACTGGACTTACCCATAATGGTTAAAGCTGTGGCTTTTGTTAAATCTTCTTTCATTGATTCAATTATTTCGAGATTACCACCATCCAAATTGCATCTACTTATGGTTCCATTTCCTGAACTGATCCAGTAAAGTTTGTTCTCTCCATAATCTACTGATAAACCTGTAATTAACATGTACAACTTAACTGTGGTGTTAATGGATGATATAAATTGTTAAACTGTTTTCATTATGAAAGTGCATTACATATTAAAAAAATAATTTGAGAAAATTGAACTTGGTCATTTCCAATGGAAAAAAACAGGCTTTTGGAAAGATTAGTGCCTTTTATTTCTTTCAGCAGTTACCAAAACCAGTGACTGACTGATGAAAGAGCATTATCTGGCAATGAGGAATTTCTTGAATAAGCTGAAGTCCTAAGCAAGGGTATTAACAACTTGTAAATGCAAACCAGAAGCCATCATTTATATTTTAAAATTATGATTACACAGAGATGTGGTAAACAAGGTAGTTTTTGTGATTCAAAACTATAAAAAGTCTGTTCTCTCCCTGCTTAGGATGATGAAATACCAAAATCTAATCCAAACTCCTGATAAATTTATAGTATTACTTTTCATTTTGATTCATAGTGAACTGACCTCATAATCAGTTCTTTGGAGCTTGAAGCAAGAGAACTGTCAACACAAAGATACTTGCAAAATAAGCTACTAAATGAATAAAGTATAGAGTTTTCTGAAAGTAAGGGCAAAGAAGTAGGAGATAATGTATTTCAGACTTCTGTAATCCTTTAAAAATGTTCAAGAAGTGGTAGCAGGAGATTTTCCACAGTGAAATATTCTTGGCATGGTAACAATACCCACCATAACAATTTGCTTCAGTGCTCCAGCTTTCCCAGAACTCATGCTAAGTACCCAGCAGCAAGTTGCCAAAAAATAGTGTATTTCACTGCATGGGTCAAGCTCTGGATATTGTACTGTAATCTTTTCCATCCTAGGGAAAGCTGTTTTGGAAACCCTGACAGGAGAGAGCAGTGCCATGAGCTGCAGCCCTTACAGCTGCCATCGTGTCACTACTTCTTCATGCACATTTGACACACCAGGCCAAAAGGTGTGTCTGCTTTCTGAGCTTCTAAAAATCACCTTCCCAGTCCCTTTGCAGGAAGTGATATTTCCTTGCACCTCTCTGCAAGGGTATTATCCAGGAGGAAACACCACATGCTGGGGAGAGGATCTGGGGCAGTGCATTCAGGAGGGACTCATCTCCCAATGTCACCTCCTCATGTTTGCACAACCAGCTTCCCTCTGAGCACAGAGCACCAGGAATCCTGGACACAGGGAATTCCCAGCACAGGGAACTATCCTGGGAATATCAGCGTGGGTTCACAGGGAATACACCAGCAGGAAGGTTCCCCTGCTCCGAAATGAGCAGCATTTGGGATCTGCCACAGCTCCTGCCCGTGAGCAGCTGCTGCCCACAGATTGCCCCTGGATGGGATCTGTTTGTGAGGCACTGCCAGTGCCAGCTGAGCAGCAATTACAGCCCTGTCCTGTCTGGTTTTATACTGCAGATATCCAACTGGTGCTCCTTCACACAGCAGCAAGTGACATAAAAAACTTTCCTGTCTCCTTCTACTCAAGTCTAGCACGTTATTCTCCCCCAAATACTTTCCACCTATTACCAACCTTTGCAAAAACATATTGTTTCTAATGTGGGCAGAGCATGCTAAATTAGATTTTTTTCAGGAATTGTCCTGCTTTACTAATGAAAACAAGTGGTTTATTGGCCATAAGCATCACAGATATTCATGATGAACTCAAATGTAACTGACTGGCTTAAACCTTGTGAACTGCTAAAGTGAATCTGAACATGAGAATTGGATAATGCTCTCAGAGAATTCAAATGAGCAAATGATTTGCCCAACAAAGTATAAAATTAAGCATGAATTCTGAATTCCTAAGAATACAGATTGTTGGCACTCCAATGACCAGTTCTTCTATCAACAAATATATGTGTTAGCACTGGAGACTTTTAGAACTGTAGAATGGACCAGCAAACCATAACTAGTTTGTACTAGTTTAAATAAAAAGAAATTGCACCATCTGACTTCCTAAGAGTATCAGTTCCTAAAATTTCCAAACTAAAAATACTCTTAGTAATACTAGAGAATACTGTAATTGAAAAATTGTCTCCTTGTTTTGATGGAACTCAAATAGGAAAAATAAATCCATCAGCTTAATTCAGGTCTGGACAACTCCTTCATTTTTAAAGTTCTGATATTTTACATCAAGAAAACTAAACAGCCCATCAATTACCAGGATATCCAACTCTAATAAAACAGATATTTCTCTTTTTCAGCAATCTACCTGAGAACTCCCCAAACACTCAAAATTAACACTGCATGAACTACAGCTTCACTTGAGGAAAAAGACAGTTTTCTCAGAGCACAAATTAAATATTAAATTAAGGTTTTAAGACAGCTACTTTCTATATCTTCAGAAGGATTTCGTTGTTCTGAGCATGGGTCTGTATTTTGCTAATGGAAAAAATATTTAAACCATTGAAACTGGCATTTTGCATATATTTTATTTCAGAGTTTGACACTGGAAACCCTAAGCATTGCAATTTAGGACCTTGAGACTTCTGATTACAAAATATTCAGAGCAAAATGTTGCACACAGCTGTTCCTAATATTGTTCTAATGTTATTAAAAGTGTTTTTTCTTCACCTTAAAATTAGTGGGTTTGCCACTCTTTTCTCTCCAGATAAAAAGGTAATTGTCTCTTCAAGTGGAGAGACAGATAATCTTATCAACAGTGAAACAGTTATCAAGTAATTTCTACAAAATCCATTCAATTTAGGTTCTAAAATGCATGTCATGTTGCTCTTATGTCAAATTTATTGCATTCTTTAAATCACTTTCACTTCTGCTTGCTTAACGCATTCAGTTGTAGAAAAAAACAAATGTTTTTAAATCACTTTATTTGTGGGGCATTAATAAGGCAGCAACAATTGACATAACCACTTTAGCTCCCTAAAAAATGAAATTATCTACAAAGAGACACTTGAACAAAACCAAAAAATACACATGGAAAAAGCTTTTCTTATTTTTCTTTTTAAGTGCCATAATTTATCAACTATGTGAATCCTCAAATACTAAAACTGAGGCTAAGTCATAATATGAAATTCATGCTTCAACTGTTGCATTTTCCTCTGTATGAAAAGTTAAGGGCCAGTCCATATTTTGATTATGCAGCTGAGATTCTGGTGAGGAAGGATCCACATTTGCAGTCAAAGCACCCTCTCACAAATATCCATGACTTATTAAAACCCTGACCTCCACATTTTCGTAACCATGATACAAAAATTGAGAAATGCAGATGGGCTCTCCTTCAGTCTGCTGTAGTCTTAGAAGTCAATATTACTCCACTAAATCTACAGTGGATTTCAGTTAGAATGGGCTAAAAACATCTTAAATTGTGAAACACAACAGTAACACAAGTGTTGCTCATTTCTTTATGTCCGTTCTTATCACTGTAGATGAAAAACGTCAGTGTACATTTAAATAGAAGTTCAAGATAATGTCCATAATAAATCATTCTCAGTTTAAAAAGAAACAGGAAAAAAGGTGTTTACCAACAGGATCTTTTTGATTCTGAAAGAGAATTTTGCTGTTGCTGCCATCCATGTTTGCCATGTTGATTGTGTTGCCATCCGTCCAGTAGAGCTTCCTGAAGAGGAGAATTTAAGTATTTATAATATTGCTTTGTGTACACAGTGTTTCCAATGAAACATCAGTTTAGGAGACAAAGTGCACAACTAATAAATAAATAAAATAATAGTTACATGATTTAATCAGCAGCTTTCTAAGGGAGGTATTCAATTAAGATATTTTCAGTAAAATCTTTAAAATTCATGCTCTTTGAAAGAAAACAGAATGGCCAAACTTAAAATATAAATGAAGAGCACCTTCTGATGAGCTTTACAGCAGTTTATTTATCACAACCATGGACAACCTTACCCTTTCACTGGGTGAACTGCAAGACACTGGGGTTTGTCAATTCCATGGATGATTGAGGTTTTCAAGGAACCATCCAAATGTGCCACGTTAATTTGGGTTTCATCAAATTCTGAGCTAATCCAGTACAAATTACGGGATATCCAATCCACTGCAAGGCCTCTGATACTCTGAATATCTGCAAAAAGGGAAAGCAGTTTGTTTTTCTTTCTGGATTGTTGTCAGTGTTAGAAGTAAAAAAAAAAAGAATAATTTATTCTACAGTTTGTTAACAATACTGTGCAGTATTCTATTCAGATGGATTTATTAACTAGTTGCCAAGAATAAATAATCTTTATTTTTCTTCCTGGGCCTGATACACTAACAATAAGAACATGAAAATCACACTGAATATTCACAGCATGAAACCTATTATCCCAAAAAATTAATCAGAGATGCTGAACTTCTGCATTGTATTTTTCTACTTCAGAAAGTGTTTATTGCTCAGAGGCACTCTAAAACAATGCTATGCTGAAATTTAAAAGCCTCCTTCCTTCTTCAGCTCCACAAAGGCTCAGTGCAGAGGATCTGGATTAAAACCACTGGTCTAGAGCATAGTTCTGTAGCTCTTAAATATTTGTGTCACTGGAGTTCACTGGTTTTATTTTTGAAGCTTTGAAGACTTCAAGTTACTGCCCTGCCTTCCTTGATATGGCAAAACATCCGTCAGCCAAAGGGAAGCAGAGAATGAATTCTTTATTTTGCTTTCTTGCTGTTCATAGCTTTGACTTTTCATATTAGGTTGTTTTTTATAAGATACACAAGACTTTTCTCACTTTTAGCCTTCTGATTCTCTTCCCCATGAAGGAGCAGCTGTGGGGAGCTGAGGGTCACAGCACCATTATTACCCGAGGCAGCAAAACAGGAATATGATAAGGCTGATTTGATAACTTGATGGTCTTCCTTAGCAAGGTATTTAAATAAATGTCAATCTGTGTTAAAATCTGCCTGAAATACTGAGTGTAAAGTCACTGCTCCATCTCTAGGCACCAACACACCCCTCTGCCCTGAGTTAATAGTGGTTGGCATCTTTGTGGAGAAGGAACAGGCTAAGGGTGATCCAATGATTCATTATAGTTCATCATTTATACACATCTCCTGTCACTCCACATGGTAATTTGCCCTGACAGCATTATTGCCCTTGACAAACTGACATGGAAGTGGCTGAGGACAGGTCTGCACGTCCATGAGGCTGAGCAGAGATTGGGCATTAGGAAGTTTGCCAACATCACAGAATGCAGTAAAGGACACCAAACACACAGTCCTTGACCCATTTTAAATTGCTCCCCTGCCCTTCTGTTTTTTTTTTTTTGTTTTTTTTTTTGTTTTTTTTTTTTTTTTTTTTTTTTTTTTTTTTTTTTTTTTTTTTGCTTGTAGGATAGAAAACAATAATTTTATACTCTTAAAAAGATTAAAGTATGACTTGGCATCTTTGTGACACTGGCATGAGACTTCACCCAACAAGAAGCCCAGCAGGTCGTGCTTACAAAGCTTCTTATGTTCTTATAATAAGTATAAAAGTATACCTGCAAGCAAATGAGATAGTTTACACATAATAAATAGTCTTTCAAATGTTTTGATGTTCCAGAACATTGCAATTTTCTCAAACTTAAGATTAAAATGTTACATCTGGAACAAAAAAGAACAAAACAAAAAAGAAATCAAAACAAAACAAAACAAACCACAAAAAGCTCTACCACAGAACCTACTATAATAAAAGAAATATCAAAGAATAGTATATTTCTTTTGGTTTCATTAAGTTCCTTGACAAGTTCAGTGGTTTTTCCATAATTAACAACTTTTTTGGTCTACTACTTTCTGAAAAAAAGCAAGCAACAAGTTCCTCTGTTGGGCACCCGAATACCTGATATAAAGATCTCTAGGAGGTATTCTAAGCCTTGCTCTCATTACTGGGACTGAAAAACATATCTGATTGCTAATAAAGTTGTCTCTGAAAAATCAGGGGAAAAGAAAAAGTAGCTATGCAAAATAAAGTCACAGCCTAAAAAATGGGGAAATTGCCATACTTGCACAAACATTCCCCAAAATTTGCTAACACAGAAGTAATTTCTTCTAAAGTGACACAAGGGGCAGAGCTTGAACTATCTATTTTCTAAAGTCTCCAGATAATCAACTATATGGTTTATTTGTTCTCCAAGCCAGAAAAGGTCTGATCTTACACAACTGAGCTATTTCTTTTCTCTTCTTCCCCAACAAATATTCATTTAACTGTTGGGGAACCAGAGTTAGCAAAATTTGCTTTCACATAGTCAGTTTTTCCTATTTTCAAGCAGGCAGGTTCATTACAAAGTAGAACAACAAATGCTTCCAGGAGAGGAACTGTGGTTGGAAACAAAAACTAAATGTTACTCAGGACAAAAAATGGTTTTCACTTCAGTACCAGGACTGAAATAGGGTTGAAGCAATCAGGTATAGACTTTATATTCATTAAGTTTCTGTGCTTATGTACATATTCTGTACAGAAAAAAAACACATTACACCAGTATCACCAAAATTACCAGGCTACCATGTTGTGCTTTCACCAATGGTCCCAAAGCTGATAGATCTACATGGACTGGAAAGAGAAAATAACCCTGACAGAGCCAATTTCATTGCTAGGTCAACCTAGGTAGCCAAAGGACACAGGAAATTCCTCAGTGCAAAGCTATGTCAGGATACTGTGCTTCTCCTGCTTTTTATCTTTATTCTTTCTACCTTCAAGACATTAGCTTCCTTTTTTTGCTACACATTTTAATCTTGTACCAAATCAATGCAAAATTACATCCCAATTTGTTTACATACAATTGAATTATCAATCAATAAAGTGAACTGGTATCCTAAAGAAAATTCTGCTTGCTTATTGTTTGGATCAATTATCCAATACCAGGGGAAGTCACACATATCAACAATGTTCCTATTTTAGCATGCTCATTTACCTAGAAGGAATTATTTTTTACTTCAATGCTGTGCTGTTTACCTCTTGAAATGATGGTTTCTAAGCCAGTCCCGTTGATGAAGGCACGTTTGATGGTCTGTGTTTTCACATCAGTCCAGTATAAACGTTCCTCAACAGCATCAAAGTCTATGACTGTCACATCATCAATGTCAGGAACAGTGAAGGCTGTGATGAAGTTGAAATATGGGTTCTCTATGTCCACCCCTCTTATTTCTGAACGCCTTGCATAAAGAAGAAACTTCTTTCTTTCTGTTAGAAAAAGGGAAATGTCATTCCTCATCCTCTTCACAATATCCCTAATAGAAATCAAAGTCATTCACTTGAGAGCACTTTACAAATGTGTAGATGACAATGATATATGTGATTATACATCTCCAGATAACCTCCTGCCTAGTGATACTTGAGAAATAATGTTACAGAGCATAAAAATCACAGAAAAAATACAAGAATTCTGTATATTGGACATTGTCACCACACCTCTAAATCAATATGAGTGTGAAAGAAAAAAATGTTGAAAACATTATTTTAAACATTTCACCCTCTTGAGTCCACTCAAATCCTGTTTCACCTGCACATCATAAGAGATATTAACTTTTGGTATCTCAGGGTATTAGATTCATGGAAAAAGGGAAGTTTTGCAAACAGCAAATGTGTGTGTGTGTGAAAAGCATACAGCTGGAACAAAAAGGGCAAATTAGTTGTTTTAATTTACACTTCCACTAGTGAAAAAGGATGATAAATTAATGGCAAAGCAGAGCTCTCTTTTTAATCACAAAACTCTGAATGGTTGGAGCAAGCACCTCCAAATGAACAGTAAAAGTATCTTTTTTTTCCCCTGCAATATCCCTAACATGCCAAAATACTATTTTCTTCTCTATTTATTGAATGTTATTAATCAACAGTAAAAGGGATAATTTAGTACAAGGTTTTATAGATAATACACACAATTATTTGACATTTCAAGGGCTTTTAGAGCTTAAAAAGTGTGTATTGCAGTTTTTTATAAAACTTCCCTGCAAGGATGCACTCCTAATATTTACTCTTTGTTTTTTAATCCTTGAAAATGAAACTAAGACAACTCCAGAGCAGGTAGAGATTTAAGGTATTAAGCATCTTTTTGTTATTCAGCTTACCTGACTCAGAATGTTGGGAGGACACACGTTTCAGTATAAAGCTTTCTGTTTTGCAGAGATAAATTTTATGAACACATCACACACAGCAGCAGCACAAAGGAACAGCTGTGGCAGCAAATATCAAAGCACCACAGACCTCAACTATTAGAATAAGTCATCGATTCTCAAAAAGCAGCTTCACCTTCAAAACACACCATTAAAAAGCACTGTGCAGATCTTATTTTTAACATTAATTTGCCCATTGATTCGAAAATCAATGCAATTGCCAGGCTGTGGGAGGAAAACTTACCATAACAGGTTTTTTTGTCTGAAGACAGTTTCATCAGGTGGGGACAGGCACAGGCAGCACTTCTGTTGTGATTGATCAGACACATGTGAGAGCAGGGACCCCTGCCCTCGTTAGCAGCACAAGGGTTGGGAGCTAAAACAGAATCATTGAAACACACAACACGTAAAAACACTTGTTAAAAATCAGAGTTTGCCAAACTGCTGGGAGAAGGTAAAAATTCTGTCTGAAGATAAATCGAGTCTAAGTGATTAACTGAGCTTGTACTCTAATAATTTCTTATAGGCTAATATTCAATTTATAGGCTAATATTCAAATCTAGTCCAAGAAAATCTATCTATATATTATATATATATACATAGATAAATATATAAATATATATCTATATATAGAAATACATATCTATATATTTCTATATATCTAAATCTAATATATCTATATCTAATATATCTATATCTTATATCTATAGATATATTTGCCCCATAGCAACACCTTTAGATATATCTATACATCTATACATATTTAATTTTTGCTTTTAAATACAACCAAAGTTTATAATTATAATTTTAGGAAGCCACTGGATATAATTTTCCCACTGATATATTAAGGTTGCAGCCTTTTCATAAGATTTAAATCTTACATGCCTAATCAAGACGCGTGGGTTTAAAAAAATGTCAATATGATGTGGACCTGAAAAACAGATTTAATTGTGTGAAAGCAATAGTCAAAGCTTAGATTATGAGATGAACTATGGTAAATTCAATTTTCCTCTCAATTTGATTTCCTCACTAGAATATTAGTTGAAAATCTAACACAGAAAGGGAAAAAAAAAACCCAAAAGACTTCAAAAACACAGCAAAGTATTTCTGCTTTCTCAAAGAAAACCTCTGCTATGTGTAGGTTTTCGCAAGTTGCTTCCTACAGTTCACTGATCAAATAAGATGCGCTAAAATTCCTTTAAAGAACAGGAAGAAGCTGACCAGAGAGGAGCCCCTTGGTCTTACAAAATCTGGAAATTATTCCTATCATTTTCATTCCTTGTTAGAAACACCAAAGCTCCAGAGCACTGTTGAAGAGATGTTTCAAGCATGAACAGAAATAATGTTGATTCTTCCTTTTGTAAAAAATAAAAACAAACAAAAAACAACTAAAAAACCTTTGAAAATCACAATGATGAAAAAGGGAAGTGGGATCGACTGACTCAAAGACAAACTTATAATTAACAAAACCAATTAGTGTAGAATCTATTCCTCTAACATTGTGCTAGGCTGCAGTACAAGTTATTAGATAACTACAGAAATCTAATGTATGAATTTCCTTAAAAAATTAATTTAG
>JAHXMQ010012342.1:32386406-32398340 GCA_020466415.1 Ammodramus savannarum pratensis
ATTGTAACAAAACAGTGCTATGAAGTTAAATGTTCTTCATTTTATTAATTACAAAAGAGCCCAGTGGCACCAATATACTGTATTTCTTATTGTACTGATGTCTAAATAAAAATTTAATCTGCAGAAAGAAAAATAAGGTCATAGCCATGCTCGCTTCTTAATTTTAATTCAAATTAGTACCTTGGAGAAATAAAAAAAAAGGGGAAAGTGTGAGAAATTCACAATGTTGTGTTTTCAAGCTGTGATCCTTCCAATGTTTATATTTACCCCTCTTACCACCACCCTCAGTAGTGCACTGCTACAACTTCTTGTGAATAAAACAGACATTGTTCTTTGCAGCAGGTGGATTTTTAAAAGACAATGACAGTTGAAAAAAAAAAAAAACTAAATCTTCCTAGAAATCCTGTGTTTGCCATCTTACCAGCACTCCTGACACACAGCTTTGATTCTGGGAGACAAGTGGGGCTCAAGCTCACATTCCTGAGAATATTCTGCATTAGGGGAAAAGCTTCCCCAATTCCTGTGGTGTGTTGAGAGCTGAACTTATCATCATCTCTACAAATATCTCACTTTAACTTTGCTACCTTGAATTAGCATCTGGCCTAGATTGACTCAAATAAAATGGCTTTAGGCTAGGAGAGTTTATTTAGCTCTGCTTTACTTCACTTCAACCAAAATAATTTCCTTGATATATATATTAAAAGCTAATCAACTTTCACCCACGTACATGACCCAGATGGAGATGAAAATGCAAAATGTTCATCCTGCAGTGCTCTGCTCATACTGACAATTTGGAGTGTAAATCTACTCCTAATTTTATTTTAAGATTCTAACCTGCACACTGTCTTGTTCATTTATTGCAAAATAGCTACAAATTCAAAGGAAAATTTAACAAGCAATCAGGCAGTATCATCATTTTTTCAGCTCAAATAAAAAGTACTGCAGTTTTGAAGAAAGAAATTGCTCCTGCTGGAAGACAGTAATTTAAAGCAAACCAGGAATGCCAAGCATAAATCAGAATCCAGTGCTTTCTACATCATAAAATAAAAACTGCAATTACACAACTTGATCCTTGAACTTCTTGATTTTGGCAAAAAACAACTGAAGGCTTTTCTGCAGCTTTTATTTGCCTGGGGGCCAAGATATCTGTGACTGTGGAATACTGCCTGATGTCTCCCTAGGCTACAGAATCCCTCTGAAGATGCTGGCTGGCTCCAGTCCAAGCAGAAAGGAGTTGTTCTTTTTCTGAGAGCAAGAAAAGGCAAATAGCAACTCTCCTGCTGCTTTAGAAACATCAAATATGGAACACTGCTCCTCAAAGCCCAAAGTTATGAGTGATTAAATGAAAAGAAGAATAATCAAATTAACGAAATTAGAAGAAAATTGCCAAAAGCCCACAAACAAGCAAAAGCACCCAAAAACCTGAAACAAAAGAAAGAAGGAAAAAACACCAAATAACTTATTTGAAAGTTGTGTGCAGAGATGCATATTTACTCCACCCCTATTTCAACTGCCTGAGCACACATATTATCTTCAGTAGAAGTCAGGCAGCTTTTAAGAACCCTGCCCCAAAAAGTAAATTCTGAAGAATAAGGGAAATAAATGGCTTATTTGAGAAAGTGATGAAGTCCAAGAGACTTGACATCCACTGAAAAGCTGTAAAATCTTTCTTCAATATACATTCATTATCATTTTAAAATAAAAGCATCAGAAAAATGAATCCCCACAATTTATGTCACGTATTGAGGGGCCACAGTTGTCACCAGTCTTGGAAACACTACCCAACAATTATATGTATTCATTGCTTTTCCTTTATTCCATGTAAGAACATTCCTCATTTTGCTTTCTAATGTGCAGTAGAATTTTACTTGCTGGTACTCATTTATATTAGAGTTTTAACCATCATTTTCTGTAGACAAATAATTCAGAACTGGGCTCCAATATATTTACACAGCCATCCAAAATTGTCAGGAATTGACATCGTCAAATCAAGACTGCTCACAACCTACTAACATAAAAGTCTAAATTCCTTACTGAGAACTACAAATCCTGGGTGAGGAGAAAAACAAAACAGAATTTCTCAGTATTAAAAAATTAGAAAAACAACAAGTATTCATGAGATAATTTCTAAAATAGTATTGTTTTAACATTAACTTTTTGCCAGGGAAGTTGAAATTTATGCAGAGAACATGGAAAATTCTGAAATTAGTTGGTAGTCATCCTTCATGGTATTTTTCACTTTCCAGTATTTCTCTGTAAAATATTTGCTGTCTTTTGTTATATCTCACCAAAAAAAATTCTCTTTTTTCAGCATTGCTATTTTGCATGGTACATCCTAACCTATACATATATATATATATATACGTATATGTATCTCTCTCTATATATATATATATACACATATATATATATTTGTAGCCTATAAAAACTTCTCCATGTGAATTGTGTGGTTTTGACTTCATCCAGTGTTGAATACAACAATTCAGGACAAAATAATGCACAGATATTTATATATAAAAAGAATATGCATTTCCTCTCTCAGTGGAGGAATAATTAATTATTCTATTAATAATCCAGATATTTATACATAAAAAGAACACCTATTTCCCCACTCAGCAAGAAATTATTCTATATTCACCTTGTGGCTGGCGGCTCGGATGATAAATCTGGAGGTCAAATGGCTGAGCACTTGTTTTTTGTATTACACTGACATTTTGGCCAGTCCATTTATTGGCTTTGGCGAGGGTGTTGGTCCTCCAATCTGTCCAATAAACTTCACTCCCATACAAAGAAACAGCAAAAGGGTGAGAAAGATATTCGTGACCCCGAATAATCTCTATCATGCTGGTTCCATCATACAATGCAGAATAAATGGCATCCGATCTACAAGACAACCCCAAATTTAAGATTATGTAACAATAAAATAAAAATCACACAGCCATTATGACATGGGGCAAAATGCATAAAAAACTTATTTTGTAAGAGTGGCAAGACCAAAGAATTTTTGCAGTGCAATCATTAACTTTATAGATTATAAAGTTGATATTATTAATTTAACTAGACATTTGAAATACTTGTTTGTATAATTGTTCGTATACTTGTTTGCTTTAATTTGCCTCAATGCATGAGAAATAAAACAGAAAATTCAGTTTTCTTTCAGATGAACTTTTAAAAATAATGAACTAACTTGGGCCTTGCATGGATGAGTGTCAAGGAGGATACATGGAAAAGCAAAGGGAGCCAGAACTATGGGTGATCCCACAGCTGGCAGGGAAATTAAATCAATGTACATTTTGTACATGTGCCTGCCCAGGGCTCTTCATGTCCATATTGTCCATACTCATAATTTCCATAACTACATTCCAGTTAATGCAGTTCACATTTCTGCAGGGAGGAATGAGCATTTCTGAGTGACAATAAGGATGCTGTGAGCACTTTACCTGGCGTCTGTCCACACTATTCTTTTCTCAAAGTGATCCACAGTGAGGCCATTGGGCCAGGCTCCAGTGTCCATGTCCTTGTAGATGATTTTCCTCTCTGCCCCACTCATGGAAGCAGACTCAATGCGAGGGAAATTTGCATCCCAGTCTGTCCAAAACAGAATTCTGGTGAGAGGAAAAGGGAAAGAAAGGAGGACAGAAGAAAATATTAAAGCATGAAGAAAAAATATGAAATTATTTATGAGGCAACAGTTGGAAAAAAGTTTGAACCATTTACATACTTGAAAGGATTAAACATAGTTCAATTTGGGTCTCCATATGTTTCATGACTAGTTAGAGCTATCATGAAAATAAAGAAAAAAAAAAAAAGGGGGTTTAATAGCATTCCCTTTTCCATGTCCATTTACACAGTGGCAGCTTCCCTTGTCTTCCCTCTATAATTAGAAACCCAGCTCATTAAGAGAAATTATAATGAGAGCCTTTGAAAGCAATCCATGGATAAGAAGGATGGGTTAGGGAAGAATGGGAAGAAAGGTGATTTGAATAGCAGGGATCAAGGAACAGGCTAAACAAGAGATTTTCAGCAGCTCTTAAGAGCGTCTTAATGAAGACCCCTGAATTTTGTTATGTCACTAATGAATTTTATACAGATTAGACTTGCTATGAAAACTTCAAAGATGGGTTTTATTGTTGTCTCTCTCAGTTTTGTACCATCTCTAATGTTTTTCTAACAAGGAGGACCTTCATTGTTATAATCTAAGAAGTGTCTTGTTAATTAACAGAAGCAGCATCACCAAGAAGACAGAAATAAACTCACTGTTCTTTGATTACTAAATTTTCAACAATGCACAGATTTGTTAAAGGAAAATTATACTTTTGATAGGAAAACTTGTGGTTAGCTGTAAAGAGTTAATTGCAAAGAGCCAGATTGGGACAAAACTTCTGACAAGTTTTTGTATTTCCACTAAAAGTCCTTCAGCCTTAGCAGCCAGGGGGGTTCACAGGGGATGTTTTTATCTACAGATGTTTATTTTGCACACATCTGTATGGGTGTGGAATGAGAACACCAGCTCTGCCCCCCCTGGAAACAGGATTTGTTTACTCCTAACACAACCCTTCTCCTTGAATCACCAGTGTATATTCATATTTATCTGTGAAAGGATGTGGAGCTATTCCTGGCTATGTTTAAAGATGTTTTTTCTTTCCTGACTTCTAACATAATGTAGCTCTTCAAAAGGCAGATTAAGCCTTCAATTTCAAGAAGAGTGGTGGTTTGATTTTTTTCCCCTCCCAACCATTTAATTTGAGCAACTTCTCTGTCAATTTTTCTGCCAACAGGATGCCTCTTTTTAAAGATTTTAAAGATAAGCAATGCACTCTGTAAATAAGCTTTCTAACAGCTCAGTCGAGAGGGCAAAAGCCTTAATCATTAAGGCATGTACATCCTAATTCACAATTTAGATCCCAGAACTTGGGACCTTTATCAGTCTTTATTTTTTTATTCACAGCTTTGCTTCTGAGAGACATATTCAGTGAAGACACATGACAGATGGCAGCAAATTCCTAAACAAATTAAATATCATGACTTTGAAAACAGGTCAGGTGTGGCTTTTGGCCATATTTAATTTATGGTTGGTGGCTTGTTGATTTTGTTGTATTTTTCTGAAGGTTTTTGTTTGTTTGGAGTTTTTTCCCCCTCTCTGAAAGAGCAAAAATTCTGGGAAGAGGATGGAGCTATTGAATATACATAATATTCTGATTTATAGCATATCCCTAATGAATAGGTAGAAAAATACTGACAGGGGCTGGCAAGCATTATCTCCACTTTAGAGATGAAAACCAAACACAAAAGGTGGCATTTACTTCACTCAGCCATTAGGCTTCCAGTCACATCTAAGCTGTATTTTTACAGTCCCACAAAAAAACCAAAACAAAACAAAAATCCTACAAAAAAAGCCAACAATAACAAAAAATCCCCCAACAAACAAACACAAAAAGATAAAATAAAAACAAAAAAGTGGTATCTAAGTGAGAAGAATCACCTAAATCTCTCCCTTAACCACACAAATGTTAGACCAAACATTCCAGTTTTCATCCACATTGAAAAAAAGGAAATGAAACAACAACATGGCAAGATAAGTAATTTGCCAACAAAAAGATCCCTGTATCTCCTGATTTACCATTTTTAAATTCTTTTCACTTAGAAAAAACACATTAATAATGGATTCTTTATTACTCAAAATAGACTTTCAAGAGCTATTAGAAACTATAACTCACAGCAAAAAAGGAAATGAAATAACAATCACATTTAAACATCTTTAAAATACTTTGTAACAAGAAAAAATAATGTTTTTATAATTTATAATTACCCATATCTGGGATCCAAAGCAATAGCCCTTGGGTGCTCCATAGCTCCTGCTATTAAAGTTGTCCTCAAAGTGCCATCGAGTTTTGCCACTTCAATTTGGTCCAAATTGCTGTCTATCCAGTAAATGTTTCCTGCTATCCAATCCACAGTCAGACCTTCAGGAGTGGCCAGGCCATGCTGCACCACGACCTCAATGGCACTGACACCTTAAAGAAAAGGTTAAAAATAAGAAAGAAGGAAAAAAAAATAAGAAAGAGGAAAAGAGATTCTTAAAGAACTGATGTAGAGACTGGCGGAATGAACATGGACATACAAGCTTATCAGATGTTCCTGGAGTAATTTCTGGATTATTTGGGTTTTGCCTTTTAGATGAAAGCACTGGAACATACACTTCAACAAAGAACATTTTGTAGAAACTCTTTTGTATATATTATGAATTATATTGAGTTATAGGCCATCAGTATGTCACCAGAGCAAAGAAAATTCTTTCTGGATGCTATAAAATTTTAAAGCAGAATCTTTCACCTAGTGAGAGGAGCTAATTTATCAGACAACTGATAAATTCTTATACTTTTTTAATAAGGTGAAGATAAACTGCAAAAAAATGAAATAAATCAATATTGCACCCATTGGACCAGGAAGAAACACCAGTTCTTTGCATTTGCCATTTTCTTCCCCCTAGAGCACACTGCAAAAGGAAAATTTGATAACAAAAGTCTTTTTTCTGCCTGGAAATGAATTACAACCTTGATAGAGCCCTTGTGAAAGGCAGAATGCCATCATAAATTCTGTTTCTGAGAAAGGCAGCTCAGTTCCAACTGACCAGGTCTCACACCCTGTAACTGCAGGTGTTCCAACTGTTAAGGAAATAAAGATTCAATCCATACCTCCAGTATCTGAGAGCTTCCCCCTGTAAATTTTATCCTCCACCACATCTGTCCAGTACAGTAAACTCTGACTGAAGTGAAAATCCAGGGCTATTGTGTTTCTCAAACCAGGGACTAAGAGGCTGTAGTCACGCTTGTGAAGATCAATTTTTCTGATCTCGTGTCGAATAGAAAAAATTATGAAAGCCTCAAATGGATCTGGAAGACGAAGATTAAACATTTCAAAGGAATAATAAAAAAAGATATTGCTACAAATTGATATAAATGACAAGTAGAAGGTGAAAAACAGAATACTTTATCAGGAGAAAGAGATGATTAAAACAATTCATCTTTTGATAAGGAGTCTTTCAATTACTTTTTCAGTCCAACAGACTTCTTAATTCTCCCTTCTAGCATTATCTTTGATCCCAACTAGAGATATTAGACATTAAATTTGGGAATATCAGACTCAACTGTTGAACTGTATTTTGTAGCTCTATCATTATAAGCCCATAATTAGAGCTTTAAAAAGTCACATTATCAAATTTAAAATCTGCTTCTCAAAAGGTTCAGAAAAATGAAACCATTAAGACATACATTGTTTCAAAAGCCAATCGGCTGAAACCATTTACTAATACATAAAGTACCTTTTGAACCTACAATGTACCTTGTGTTATCAACTGAAGTGCATAAAAAACCCCTCATGCCAAGCTAACAAGCAAGAAAATGAACATTTGATGTCATGTCATCACAAATCCAGCTACCAATGACTTTTTCCTTCCATTGTTAATGAATTAATGCTGCATGATTTGTGCCAAAGTGATACCAAAGAGTTGATATCAAAGAGCACAAAAATATCTGTAAACATGATCAGCATTGGTCAACCATACTATGAAATTAATTTTTTAAAATTATAGTTCTACCACACATTAGGAAAGGTTTTTCAAGCAAGCAGCTGTGTTAATAAAACAAACAAGGAAGACAAAAAATTGGATCCTATAAACTGTTGAATCAACTGAGCATATCCACTTTGATAAAGATATTTTTTTTCCCAGCAAGCCTTTTCTGTGGGGATGCAGTTGTTGCCCCCAAAACACTCTGAGTTCCTTCTCCTAAAGTGAAACACAGATTATACTGGGAGGCTTGCTTTCCATACAATTAAACTTCTTTATGTAAAATATTCATGGCAGTTTATGGCAATGGGCAATACTCCTGCTTCTCAAGAGAATTCTGAAAATACCCAGTTTATCTCTTCCCAGAAAATACCCAGTTTATCCCTTCTCATTCACTTGAACACTTCACTGCTCACTTCCTCCTGCAGCTCCTCTTCTCCTGGTGCCCACTGCACACACACATGAAATTATCTGGGATGTTTTAGGCTAATCAAGCAGCTCAGCAGAGCTGTGTTCCTGCTCTTGTTCACAACCTGCCTTGAACTTTCCCAATGACCCTCCCATCTGTTAAAGCAATGAATGACTTTCTGCAAAGCAAATTATTCAAAGCTGTGCAGTGGTTAAGTAATTTCGTGCAGAACAGGATCACTGACACTAGGAGCTGTTTCACAAGCACCAGCTATCTGAACTTGAGACACACTTTAATTGCACTTCCCAAATTCTGATAAATTGCAGATGTTATGCAGGAGGACACTGATCCGTGGGGTTTTTTGGCAATTCCAATGCATAAGAACACAAGTCATAATCCTCACTATTAGATTTTTTTTTTTTTTTATTTCTCACCAATTAACAACACAATGGGGAAAAAAAACCCCTAATAAATCTGTGCTATGTCAGATTGGTTTTTTTCATTCAAAGTAGAGGAAGCACAGTTGAAGATAAATAACCAACAGTGCAAATTATGAGAAGGATTAAATTTCGATGGGATCTTGACAGGATTTACAAGTGAAATAAACACAACAAAACCCAAAGCTTGGCTGACAACAGCCTGCAACACTGCTCCCTCCTCCGAGCACAGCTCTTGAAGAGGAGTGTGAATCAGTACAGAAATACAAGAGGAAATGAGCAGCTGTTCCAAGGGGTCCAGAAATCATGGCCTGCAAGGGAAGAATGAACAATCTGGAACTGCTTAGTCTAAAAAAATGGAATAAGAAGATGAGTGGAAGCATGCAAAATTCCCTGAAGACATGAAAGGCTTATGAATTGAAAACAGGAAAAATCCTGTTTTCTGTATAAATAACAAGTAGGGCAAGGATTAAAGGCTTAAACTGGACCAGGAAGATTCAGAAAGACCAGAAAAACAAAATTCTTCAGGAGAGTGAGTCAACAAAACATTTCACCCCTGGGAAACTTGGAGTTTAGCACTGAAGGTGTCCTGAAGGTCTTGGAAAGCAGCAGCACTAGCTGGGCTTTGATCTTCCTTCCAACCTGATCATTCAGTGGCTCTATAAAATCAGCTACATTACAGAGAACTGGGATTTTCTGGCTCAATCAAATAAAATAAAAAAAAAAAAAAGAAGGCTTCCATTACCCAATAAACCCAAAATTTTATGTTATTCCCCTGATTATTCTTCTAGAAATTGAGAGCAAATACTTTTTATTCTGCAAATTGATTAAAAGAATTTCTGTAAAGTCTCAAATCAATACAATGGTTATTGATCAAATTCTTTAAAACTTTCAGGAAAATTAACTGTTATCAATTTGCTGAGAAAAAAGTAATTCATTTCTGCACTCAGTGATTTCATAAATGCCTTGATTTTTTTACCACAAAGGTTAGGATATAAAATATATGAGGAAAACAAAGTATAAGCTACATGAAAAGCTGTAAAAAAAAACTCTGCTAGAAGAAAACTGCCCACAAATGCCAACAAAAAAGCTTCTATAAAGAATAATGCCTCACATTTTTCAGTAGGTTAAATTTCAAATTCTTTCTTAGGAAAAATTCTGATTGAATCTGATTGTTTGATTGAAGCTCACTTTAACAACAACAGCACAGCAAGCAATCTACACTGTGCTTTTAGGAAAATTACCTCAAAGAAAAACAATAACTTGATAAAGATTCTGAAAAGGAACATTAATTAAAAGCTTGGCTAAGCTCAGAGAGGATTGGTCTATTCCCCTCTCCATTTTAGTATTGAAAGGTATCTGGGAATTATTAAAAATTGGAGTTTCAAACCAGCTAAGACAGATCAAAAAACAGACACAGCATCCTCTATTAAAAAGAAAAAAAATATACACACATATATATATAACATACATATATATATATATAACATACATACATATATATATATATATAACATACATACATACATATATATATATATATATATGAATGAATGAAGTGATATAACAGTTTCCACTGCTTAGGAAAGGCTGACAATCAATTTTAATCTAAGTGTTTCTGAGCTCATCTCATTTATTATATTAAAGTCTGAAAGGTTGAATGTAAACATGAAATTTAAATATCTTTTAAGATCAAGGGGCTTTTTTTCTTTTTTTTAATTATGCTTATTACAATTTAAAAGTGTGAGTGCAATATGTCAGCACAACCTATTTTGAAATGTGTTTTAAGAGAAATCAGGACCACAAGTATGAAAACATGTAATTTGTATTGACTTTCCATCTGAATAATGGAGCTCTGTAACACACTCTTAGTTCAATCAATACAAATTTAAATCTAAAGGAAACATTTAAAGTTTGGGAAGTCAGTAATGTCACAATGCCAGAACAGCAACAAGCAAAGGAGATGAAAACAGGCACGGAAAGTGCAGAAAGTCTGGAGTAGAAAAAAGACAACATTTAAAACCCTCAAGAAATGAAGGCAACATATGCAGAAATGAGATACAACAGAGGAAACTAAAAAAAGACTTGGAAAAAGAAACTGGAAAGAGAAGAACTGCTCAATTCAAGCATTTTAGTTCTATATACTTATTATTCTGTAACTCATATTTCTCTGGAAATTCATTAGATTCCCCTGACAAGCACACTTTCTGATACTGAAATGCAATCAGGAAAAAAGTTAGAATCACGTAATTCCTGCATTTTCAGCACTCATATTCCCTTCTAATGGGCTTACAAATAAATGTTTCTACCATATTCTGAAAATATGTTGCATACTAACTTCACATGGTATTTCTGTGTACTTGTGAAATGTTTCTTTTTCACAGGAAAATGCTATTTCAGATAGAGGAAAAAAAAGTAAAGGGCAGTGTTCTCATTTTCTTCTGAGTAATTTATTTTTTCTTCTGGAAAACAGATTACAAGCTACTGTTCTAATACAATACACACCTGGTTCAAGGCATCTTAAATCACCATGGCTATTCTAAGAATTACTTCATAACAAGTGAAATTGTTGAAATAGGAGTTTGGCATTTGGGGGACAGCTTGTCTTCATAAGGTCACTTTGAACTTTATTTCTAATAGTATAATATAAAAGTATTTTCTTCATTCTAAGTTCATTCAGGATCTCATGCTCAGAGACTCAGATGATGGGGACATTTTGAGTCTCACAGGTTCACAAAAGAAACCAAAATTGTTCTCACTTTCCTAAAATGCCCTTCACACAGTCAGCAACTGAAGTGTCAGAGGATGTGTCCTCCAGAGAACTTCCCGTGCCTCTTGAATTAAATAAACTGAAAAACGCCAAGATGATTTCTGCCTCTAAAAGCACATGCCATATTTAATATGGAATAATTTTGTCACAGCTTTGATAGCATTAGGGCAGCATCATTACAGTTTGTAAAGAAAAGGATCATTTTTCTTTATATCAGCTGACACCACAGGTCTCAGATCATATATTTAGTATTACATTCTTTGAAAAAAAATCTGGAGAAATCAATTTGTAACTTCAGATTCTCACCAACACCAGTAAACATTAAGCAGAAATATCTCATGGGCTTAAGAAACCCAAGAAACCCTAGTCTCACTTTTCTTATTTTATACCACAAGTGAGTATACTTCACTTTTTTCCCCACTTAGTTTCCAAATATCAGTCATTTCCACCTGATTTGGTTTAAAGTTTGTTTCAAGTTTTCCTCATATGAGTTACTAACACTGCCTTAAATTCCTTTAATCCTCTCTTTTCCCTAACCCAATAAGAATGAACTTTTTTCAGTTACTGCAAGTGTCCATAATATAGAAAATCAGATTGATCAAAAATCATTGGGAACCAGACCAAAGCACTGAACTTTGGCAGCAATCACTGCAGAGTAAAAATAAACATAGAACATCCTAATCATATCTACTGAATTGTGAAATATCCAAATAAGCAAAAGAGAATGTGGAAGATATTTCTGTTCAGAGTT
>JAHXMQ010012342.1:32398440-32447390 GCA_020466415.1 Ammodramus savannarum pratensis
ATATATATATGTCCATTTATATTAACTGTACATGAAAAACTGCATAAATTTTCAAATAGTTTCAGAACTATATCATATTAACATTCCTAGAAACACCTGATATTAGCCTTCTTAGGTTAGCAACAGCCTAATATTTCAATATCCCTTTGTACATCAAGAATAGGGACGGTTTTAATGAGTCCATAGATTGTAATCAACCCCACATTTGGAAAAATCCCAGCCTGCATTTTATATATAGGAAAAAATAAAAAGTGAAAGAAGCTCTCAATAAATTATCATCATAGCTATTAACATCCTGAATATTGAACATGCACCAAATTTCAACTTACCAGTACTCACACAACTCTCTCCATCCTTACTGAGCTTCCAGCCTTCATAACATGAGCACTTGACAGTATTTTTATGCTGTTCACAAACTTGGCTGCACTTGAGGTGCTTGCTGCAGAAATCCATAATCTCACAAGTTTTGTTGTCTGCAGTAAGATTGAATCCTGCAGGGCAGGAGCACACAATTCTTCCTCCAGGAACCACAGAACACTGATGGCTACATCCACCATTGTTAAGTGAACATTCATCTGAAATAACATGAAAAAACAATAATTAAGGGCTGCAAAAGCTGTCAGGTTGTATATAGCAAAGCCAACTAAAACACCTACATAAGCCTCTAAGATGGGCAAATAAAAATTTGTATTTCTAAACCAGATTTCTATACTTGTTTTTAGAACTATCTGATGTGCAATTCATCTGGTAGCTTTACTGAACCCTTCATGGTTTTAGCAGAGCTCCATGTCCAAGTGGTGATCCTCAGGGGTCTGTGCTGGGATTGACAATGGTTATCACCTTTATCAGTAGGTTTGAGGGCACCCTCAGTAAGTTTCTGATCAGACAGAGGTGTGTGAGTGATGCAGCAGGGAAAAGATGGACTAGAAGGACCTTGCCAGGCTTGAAAGGTGGGGCCTGTGCCACCTGAATGTTGAAGCTCAACAAGGCCAAATACCAGGGCCTGCACTGAGTCAGGGCAATCACGAGCACAAATACAGGCTGGAAAAATAACGGATTAAGAGCAGCCCTGAGGGGGAGGAAGTGGAGGTGTTGGTGGATAAGAAGCACAACATGGCCTAGAAATGCGATCTTGCAGCCCAGAAAGCCAAATGTGTCCTGGACTGCATCAAATAAAGCTGTACCTCAAAAGCAGGAGATTGTTCTTGTGAGAGGAATGAATCCCACCTGAGGAACTGAATCCAGCTCTGGGGCCCCAACATGAGGAGGAGGGGGGCATTTTGGAGCAAGTCCAGGGAAAGCCACAAAAATGCTCTGAGGGCTGAAGCACTTCTTCTGCTCTGTAAACAGGCTGGAGAAGAGAAGGCTCCAGGGAGTCCTCAGAGTCCTTTCCAGGGCCTAAGGGGGCTCCAAAAGAGATGGAAAGGGACTTGGGACAAGGCCCTGCAGTGACAGGACAAGGAGGAGTAGCTTCAAATTGACAGGGGACAAGTTAGATTTGAAATTGGGAAGAAATTTTAAACTTTGAGAGTGCTGAGGCCCTGGCCTCAGAGAAGCTGTGGCTGCCCCATCTCTGGAAGCGTCCAAGGCCAGGTTGAAAGGGGTTTGGAGTAACCAGGTCCAACAGAAGTATCCCTGCCTAAGCAGGAGGTCAGGATGAGCTGACATTTAAGGTGCCTTCCAAGCCAAACAATTCATGGCAGGAACTCAAGCTTCTGTAGTTGGAGAAAACTGCAGATGAGCTGAAGCCCTTTCCTACACATCAATGCCCATTAAATTGTTTACCTCAAGGAAAGTTTTAAGGGGCTTGAAAACTAAATACTTGTCTCCTTTGCTTTATTTGAAGAAAGCTAAAACTTCAAGCATAAACTCAGTATGACTTTAACTAAACTAAAAACCTCACATAGGTCCCAGTGCTAAAATTTCAGTAGAACCTTTTCCTCAGTAGGAGCTATCACAACAGGCAGTATCATGAACAATCAGAAAAAGGTGTCTAAAAAGTACCACAAAGATCGCCTTCATCAGATCCATCAGGACAATCTCTTCTCCCATTGCAGAGCTTCTCAGGCTGTAGGCAGATGGAGGTATCATTAGCACAAGGGTATTTTGGTGGTCCACACAAATAGCCCTCGCAATTATCCTCATCAGACTGATCCTCACAATCAATATCGCCATCACATAGCCACGCTTTGCTAATGCATCTCCCTTGGGGAAAAGAGACAATAAACACAGCAAATCAGACTGGAGGCAAACTTCAGGAGGAAAAAAAAAAACCTTGAAAACAATGTACAGATTTCTCTTTTTTTGTAATTATTATTTTATATTAATACTTTTTTCCTCTTTGATGTGCAGAAAGAAACCAACTTGCACTTACACTCTGAAGCATCATTCACAACACTTTTGACAATCTAATTTTCCAAACAACACCAGCCCTACTTACTTGTCTGCTGCACAAAAGTGCATACAGGCAGGACACAACCTCAAAATCTGTTAAATACAACAAATGATACTAAAATTTTCTAATTAATTTTAATTTTGGCTTTTCGTCATCTCTCTTCTTTTATCTTCTACAGCAACAGCCCTCCATGGAAGCAATGTTTCAATATATGACTTTTAATTAGCATGGGTTTGCAAAGCAAAATCTTTCTAGAAGTAGACACAACCCATTCCCCAGTGATGTCAGATAAATGATCAGCTTTTAGGCAAAATAACTACAGCAGCCAAAATTTCTTAAATTACTTCAGTTTTGTCAAATCAGTGTTCACATCATGTCTCAAAAGGGAGAAAAGGAATTTATGATGACCATCAATGTTTAGAGAGGCAAGGAAGCCTCTTGATTAGAAAAAGAGATTTAATCTTTAAAATCATGGAGGTCTTAAATTAGAATGAGCAAAAGGAGGAATTTAAATGAAAAGAGCCAAGACTGTGAATGCTGACACTCACAGGTGAGTGTGTGTGCTCCTGTCCCAACCTATTTTTCTACTTGCTACCTACAGCCAGGAGAGCTTAGCTGTAAATTTTGATAACACGGAGTATGAACAGAAATGTCATGTACTTTAATAGAGAGAGAACAGAGAATCACAGGTAATGAAGCTGATCTAGAATTTTTTTTCCTATGAATTAATTATGCAGAAAAAATTCAATTGGAATGGGAAAAAGATCCTGGGAATGTTTAGTTCCATTAACAGCAATGCTGGTGGATGCTCAGGCACTGACTGGCAAAGTCTGAGACTCAGTTCAAACCTGCTCAGCATGAACTGACACAACTTTCTACCCACCCTTCCCAGCTTATACAATATCAGATTTCAGTTTTCTTAAAAGGACACATTTTTTGAAGATTGGTTTAATGCACTTCGTTTGACATTTTAGTCTTCTTTTGATGCAAAAACAGTTAATGTCCTCACAGAAAGTCAAGGGGATAAAAGACAGTGAAACAAGAACACTGAAAAAAAAAAAAAAACGTAATTCTGCTGCACTCATGAGGAAAACGTGAGATTGTTTTCACTTTTGGTGAAGAAAAGCAAGAAGTGAAACTTCAGGATCATACTACACTGAATGTGAGGTTTAAACAACAGAACATCATTTTGCCAGAGCAAAATCAGCTTGAAAACAAACAGGGAGGGGTGGCAATTAGAATGAAAATCTTCCACCATTTTCTTTAGTGGCCAAAGCCCCAAATATCCCATACTGAAAAGACAGAACTGCACAGACATGAGGAAACAAAACTGTATGCATGATATGTATTCAGCTTACCATTGCATGCAATCACAAGTGTTTCAAAAAACTGTCCCTATTCTTTATTATCCTGAATGATCATTGATTTTATATATTACTATAACACAATAGTAGAATGCAAGCTAATGGAAAATACCAACACAAACCAAACCAACCATAACCCAGAGTAAATTGAAGTTGCTTGCAGTAGTGCTCCTAATCTGTTATTTTAATCTTTAATGCATTCAAATGTTTACAGAGAAAATCAGTTTCCCTGCTTTTCTTGTACCTTAGTGAAGATATGCTTTATAATGAAAGATTCATCTTTCATTATGATAGATATGACATGTTCTTAAGTAGAATATACTTTTGAGGAATTAATCTTTGCCAAGATTCTGAAGAGATGGACTTAATGAAATATTATGACTGTCTCGAAATCATCACTTAAAATTCACTGAAGTATTTTTCCTTTATTGCCCCTTAGTGAAACTCATACTTCTGGTTTCCAGGAACTCTTGAGTAAAATTCCATCATAAATTAATTGCCTCAATGGCTGTATCTGCCCTTTTCCTAAGCTATTTTGTGTAACACAGTGAATCAGGAGGCCTGAGAGCAGCTATGTGGGAAAGCCTGATCCAATGCTTCTCCAATGCTTTTTATTTCCTGCAAATATTATCAACAGAATTAACTATTCATACCAATTCAGTCTTCCTCAGGATACTGAAGCCAGGAGGTTTTTTGACTGAATACATAAGAAAACTTCAATCATAGGAAAACTACCTTAGTGGAGCATTAATTGCACTGTTTCCTTTTGCAGATAATTCTTACTGCCTCAAGCTGCAATGTAACACCTTCCTAAAACATAGCATGGACTCAATTTCCATCTCATCAACATTAAACATTGTTCCAACCTCACACATTTTAACAAATCTTGTGATGGTTGGTGATCTCACTTGTCCTGTAGAACTCACATGGGACTTAGACTGAATCACATTGTTTCAAAAATGTTGCCATGTCTCAATTTAAAGATTTTAGTACAAAGCAGATGTTTATAAATGACTCCTGGATGAGACAGCAGGAAAAAAAAGAAGCCAAAAGAACAGGCCTAAAGAAGAAGAAGAGAGCTGATACCACAGAAAACAATGTGACCATGAGCTAAGGATAAAAATACCATCAATTTCTTCATCATGTTTCTGGAAAACCTTTCCTCCCCAGCCTCCCTCAGTTCCAGGTTCTTTGGTCACAAATCTAATCTGGACTCTGATAATAAAAACAACAAAGTATTTAAAAATATTCCAGAGTAGCATCAAAAATGGTGGGATGCCATCAACTACTGCTTGAAAAAATAAAAAGAAAAGTAAGTATGACAAATAAGCTTTACAGCACAGATGTACTGCTTACTAAACTGAAGTATTCATGGCTCTTTTGCATTTGTCTTCACAGAAGTACTTTATTATGATCATTAGAGTAATTAGATGACATTTTAAGTGAGATTGCACAGATTCTGCTCTTGGTGCAGCACTACTAACTGATAAGTAGGGAGATGGAATAAAAAGGACAAATTTATGTAGTACATAAAATTGAGCTGAAGTACATGCCTGTAATAATTCTGGAGGACAGAATCAGAATTTAAAATAGAAAGTTGGACCTTTGTACAATTTAAATTAATCTAGTCCAATTTCAAAGAAGCCTAATCTAATTTTAAACCAGAAAATAATTGGCAAGCAGCAGCCCAGGAGTAGTCAGTCTCAATCAGGTAATGACTGCTTCTCACATCCTACTGCTGTGCAACCTCCAGTAGCTTTTTCATCACACATCACTACAAACAAACATGGGATGGTTTTGAAAAATAAAATTAGAAAAGCAATTCTGGTAGCTTTTGGAAATCTGGTAGCTCAAGCACCCTGCAGCATTTTGGCTGATTTTGGACACAGCAGCTCAAGGACTTTCCCAGGCTGGGCAGTTCCAGCAAGACCAACTAAAATAATGAAGGTGTAAAAACAGAATGAAATGGAAATGGAAAATGTTCAAGGGGAGAAGCAAAGTATTTGTTTATTCAACAAATAATGCTTTTAGGGACCGATAAGTAATTCAATATCCAAAGGAGTCAGATGATTTGTTAGGAATAAAAAGTTTAACTACTAGAGGCAAAAGACAAAAGGCCATCTCTGTAAGTTTTAAATACACTCTGCCATAGATCCTTAAATGAATATTGGAAAAGGAGCTGGGTATGATGGGCTCTTGAGATCACCTCCTCTGTAAGCAGAAAACTCCCTTTGGGCTGAATGCTGACAAATCCTGGTTTTGGAGCTTGGCACTCATCCCCATGGCATTGTGACACATCAGCCAAAGCCACAAAAGCCACTGTAAGGAAAGACCCTGCAGCTACTAATTACAGGCATAAAATGGAAAGACATAAGCAAAAAATGGGCAGTGCCATGTCACTATTACTGTTCTCACCAGCTGTCCCGTCCCTCCTGAAGCACTGGCTGTTTCAGCTGCCTGCACACACACGTTCCTACCCAGACCCATCACATTCTGTATCAGCTGTCCCCACCCAGCAGTCTCTGAGGGGACAATTAGCCCTTGCCAGAACAGCTGTCATCAATGAGCAAGCCAGACAGCATTATGTCTGTAGAATCATGCACAGAGAAAATTGCACTTCTTCTGAAACATTCCAGTAACTATTCCTCATAAACCCATTATTACTCCTTTGTCCAAACCACATGGAACAAATGGAAAAGTAGCTAAACAAAAATTTATTTGCCTTTGCTGTTTGCTGCTACAGTGCATTATTACCAGTCTCCTCCAAATTTTGCTCCTTCCAGGAGGAAGGAATATTGCAAAAGAGAAAATTATGGCTGTCATAACTGGTTGCTCCAGTGGTGTTTCCAAACAACAAACAACCACAATTGCATTTTCCTTCAAATCAAAGCCATGTACCCTTGAATTGAGCAAATTTTTGATGAAAATTTTTGTTTTCCTGTATTTCTATGTGACAGCCAGAGAAGTCACCTTTCACCTTGTGCACTGAGACAGTGCCCTCCTTTAACCTGACTACAAACAAAGGGAAGTACATAATGAGAGAATGCAGCTTGGACTGTGGATGTTGAAATGGGGTTCTAGTTCTCTGTTGAAAAAAACAACTCATTCAGACAATTATGCTGAATTTAAATCCTTGCTATTTCCTGTATTTGGAAAACCTTAGCTTACCACCAGAAGGGGTTTCCATTCCCTGTATCTAAAATCATTCAGGAGAAGTAAGAAACCAAAGCCCAGCCTAAGAAGCAAGATTTTCTGAAAGGAGGAAAGCCTAATAACTAAAATCTACACTCCATTTTGTATTCCACACTGCTTCTAACCTATCTCTGCTTCCTCTTAACTGTAGTAATATCTTTTCTCATTAGCTTTCCAGATGCAGCTGATGAAAATAAACCTCATCTATTGAGATTTATTCACCTTTCTTGCCTCTAATAATTCCTCTTTGGCTACTTGGACTGGTGTTAGCTTTTCCCCATTGAGGCACATTTGCTCCTGGTGCTTTTTCCTGTATCAGGGTTTCCATCACTCACTTTCAGGAAACAGACCACTCTTGGAATTGAATAATCCATTTTTACCTATAGAAAAAGTTTCATGTAACAGCTACTTATTCTACACATCTTTTGGGACACAAAAGGAAATGTGTTTTTTTAGACACAATTCAGTATTCCATATTTATTTTTCAAGGCATCATGATTTTTATAACTTTAAAATCCAAGGAACAGCAAGATACATTTAGATAGAGATCACACAACACCTCTGACACATTTATTGTGCTTAGCTGTAACATAGGCATTAGAATGGATTTTCACTTCCTTCAGTATTTGTAGTTGCCCAAGGGCAACAATATTCCTATTTCTTACAGCCTTTAAATATTGCTGTGAAAGTTGTTTTAGCCCTAATGTCACACGAATTTTTGGTAGAAATCATAAAAATATTAACACTGTGCTGACAAATATTAATTTCTTCTTTAACTGGACTTTCCCTTAGAAAAAAGTTCCATCTAAACATTATTGTTTATATAATTTCATATACTTATGCAATGATTGCCACATTCTTACCCCACCTTTGAGTGTAGCACACTTTGTGAAAAAAAATTTGATTTTAAACACAACCAAAGAATGTATTTTTCTTCCAATACTGCACTTCAAATTTCCAGTGCTGTAGTTGTAACTCTTCAAATATTCAAGGTACTTTATACCATTTCATTCAACTTATTTCTAGGGCCAGAAAGGGGAAATAGAAGAAAATAACTGAACTTTGGAGTACTATTAAATGCTTTAAGTATTTGGTGTGGTGAACTATCATAGAGAGTGGTTTCAGCTTTAAGTAATCTCAAAACTCACCCATTTCATATTTTAAATCAGAAGACAGGACAGGTATATCAATATTATTTTCCTGGTAGGAATACAATGGGTAACCTCACCTCATGAGTATTAAGCATTAGTTAAAGAGTAGATATGCGATGAAACAACACAAACTCACACAAACACACAGAAAGCGAGAGGAAAACGCATCTGCAAGCCCCTACCTGTACTCCTGCAGGAGAACTTTGTTTTCTCATCACACACCCTGAGGGTGCCATTGCAGCCCTTCTCATCGCTGCCGTCCTCGCAGTCCTTCTCTCCATCGCAGCGCCACAGCTCCGGCACGCAGCTCCCGTCAGGGCTGCACTGAAACTCCCTCCCGCTGCACCTTCCAGGAGAGGGAGTTTCTTAGAAAAATAAGAATTACATTGAAGAATTTGCTCGTGTGAGTTGTTTTTTTTTTCCATTCCAAGTCTACACCGGCTTAGAATCCTCTTCCTAACCCAAGCCAAAAGCTGAGTTCTCAAGTATAACAATCAAAATGCACTATTCCATCCTATAACTCATCACTCCAACATAAGCTTCAGACAAACTCTTTCTTACCTCCTAACTTCCTTCACTTCCCCCTCCAGCACATGCTCAATACTGATTTTTATTTCCTTTTTCAAATCTGTCAGACAGGAAGGAGTTTGGAGGTATAAGGAAGAGGAAAAAGGTCAATGAAGTCTCCCTGGTGCTTCATAAACCCTGTGCTTAATCCTCAAGCTGCTTTCCCTCATCCTTCCGAATCCTTCTCCTTTTTTACCCAACAAGGTCCACCTCCTAATGCACAGCACCTGAGAGGTCCCACCTGTGCCCTGACACCTGCTGGTTTGTGCTGTCACAGCAATGCAGGAGCAGCTGGAGCTGCTCCAAACCCCAGGGCAAAGCGGCTTCACTCAGCGCAGCCCTGGAATCAGAGCTGACTGCTTCAAACAATAATTACTGGGAGGTTTTAATTATTCATCACATACATCATTCTCTAAGCATTTTCTAGCTTATGGCCATTTCAGTTTTATTCTTGCTTTTCTTTTCCCAAGCTATTACAACTGTATTTTTATTATTTAAGAATGTACTAACGACAATAGCATGAACTTTAAAGTAATGGCATACTTATACTTCCCTGCTTGTACCAAGAAGCATTATTTGAATCAATTCTTACAGCACTGTTTATAAATATACATTTTATTTTATTTAACATTGCTTTGTTGGGTTTTTTCCTTACATAATCAACACTTTTGTATTCTATTGTAAAAGGTTAGAGCAAGGCTTTCAGTTTAAAATGGAAATGAACAGGGATAACAGTGGGTTGTTCAGTTCTAGGCTGATCATTTTGATAGAAATAGATAAAAAATTACTTTTGTGAATATATAAAATTAATATGACATTCTGATAATTAATGTATCTGTATGAGGGATCCAACTAAATTTAAAATATAAAGTTATGGAAAGGGACCAATAACATTGTGTACAATTACTTTGTTGTAGAAAAAACATTAAGAGGAAAATATGAAAGATATTCCCTCATTCTGATCTGATTATCCCTTATCCTTTGCCATAAGCATCCTTACTTTCTCTTCCCAGTCAAATAAATACAATGTATGACATTTAAATAGGGCTGGAGTTTGTTAAAATACTTTTATATAAAAAAAACCAAAAAGACTTACATCACACAAAAATGAGAGTATTACTGTTGATATTTTCTGAAAATATCAATAATATCATAAAGAATGCCTCTGTCTCTTCACCTAGACAGCATGCATCTCTGCAATAAGACAAACATCTAGAATAATTCCCTGACGTAAAACTGCAAAACTTATCTCTCTGTAATACCTGTTCTGTTTTCAAATGCATTCCTCTTCATGATACACTTCTGTGTTATCACATTGCACTTGACATATTTCCCATTCCAGCCTTTACCAAGGTTAAAAGCATCTCCTCTTTTCCCATTGGCTGGGGGTCAGGTATTTATAACAAATTATTCTCTGTATTAAAAACTTGGGGAAAAAAAAATAAATAAATCTAACCTTCCCTGCTGCAGTTTGTTCTGGTTTCATCACTGAAATCTCCACAGTCATTGTCACCATCACAGGCCCAGTGCCCTGGGATGCATCTGCCATTCTGACACCTGAACTGATCAGCAGAGCACGAGTGCACGCAGCCCAGCTCGTCACTGCCGTCACCGCAGTCATCATCTGCAAACAGCATTTTACAATACTTAAAAACATAAAAGTTCTGAATGAAATAGGTAAGGAGGGAAAATAATTTTGAAAAAGGCAAAAGAAAAACCAAAATCCAGTAAATAAAGTAGTATGTTTTCTGCCCACAGTTATCAAATTATTGCTAATGCACATAATACTTTAAATATTATTTACCAATAGCACTCAACTCAGTCATAGCTAGATAGTCTAACCCCTTACTCAGTTATTCAATCAGAGACACCAGTAAGCATGAGAAGCCTGTAGATTTTCTTAATTTCTTTAACTGTGTGTGACAACACAGGCTTTCAAACACAGTTGGTTTATTTTATTCTCTGTGATAACCTAAGATAGTTAATCACAGACACAAACAGCTTCATATAAACCAAAATGAAAACCTGACAAATTTCTTTCCAGTGCTATTAAACTTTGTTTCCAAGAGTGCAAAGTGGAGAAAGCACATAAATAATCATGGACTGCAGTTTCTCATTACTCTAATGTTGCAGTCATTACAACAGTCTTAAGGCAATTCCCGTAATTTGATCGTGGTCATCAAGGGAAGAAGGAGATAAATATGTTAGGTACACTCTAAAGGGTCTCCATGCACAGAAATTCATCAGCACACTGTGATAATTTCGGGAATTTGTCCATTTACAGCTAAAAATTCCTGTCAGACAAATAAAATTATAGAAACACCAAATGCTTTGGACCAACCCAATGTTATTAGGATTGGAACAACATCACTCCCACACCACAAGCTCTGAGAGGAGATTCATTTTAACATTCAAATATGTACTTTTCCAGCCAAAAGAACTAAATACATTATAAAGTTTTGCTGGCTTCAGTCTTCAAGGATGCTATTTATGTTAACTGAACTTGTCCACAAAAAAGAAAAAAAATCTGATATATTGGTCACTGAAATCATGTTGTTTTGTAAGAAAAGAAAACACTTTCATAAGCAATAAGCAATAGCTTTGCTTTCCTTTTTTTTTTTTCCTAAAGTACTGAATCATCATACTTCATTCTACATAATATAGTATTTGTACCCATTACAATATCCAATGCCTCATTCCTTATCTGAACCTTCAGTGTTGCTGATTTCTAGGTCAGGTCAGTAATTCTAAAATTCTTTATTTATTCTCTGACCACTTACAAGCCAAGCTGACAAAATGAGTCTCAGAAAAAAGAACATCAAAGCAGTATTTATGTGATATCCCTCATATTCATTTCAGATATGGAGGACTTGATACTTGCCTGAATCACAGAGCCATTTGCTGCTAATGCATCTTCCATTTCTGCAGATAAACTGAGTTAGTGGCTCACATGTTGGGAATTCTGTGAAAGTTTTCAAAAAGAAACAAAAACTATTTAACATAATTTAATATTACTCTTCAGTAATATTCTGTCACCTTCCTGTATGCATAAATTACACAAGTGTGCTGTAGCAAACATTTGCACCTTCCAGGTATTGAATCTGGAGAGGCAAAAAAGGTGAGACACCAAAAAGAAAAATAAAATGGCTTCAAACTGTAAATACTGTCCAAACCCTACTTTTCATCAATATGAAATTCATTCCTCTGTGATAAATGGTCTGGTCCTATATTCCCATCAGGCCAAGGCTGGTTTTCCCACTATGCCAATACTTAAGACTATAGCTTGATGACTGATACAAACTCTATTTTCCATGTGCTTATTTACAGAAGGGTTCTCCAATTGCAACAGCACTGCCAGGAAGAGACTGGAAATGGAGCACTATAAAATGGGAAGGTTAAGTACCAAGCTAAAGAACAGCCAAGAAATAAAGTTACTCTACACTGGCATAATAAAATACAAGATTAAAATGTCAGCCTTCACAAGCAAATCCTCCCAGCATTCCAGTAAAGCAGTAGAAATCTGAGACCATATTATGCTTAAAGAATTATCTGTATTGAACACACATATTTGTTTCTATAATTATCTAATATACTTCTGAATAGAGTAAATTAAATATTTTTCAGACTTTTCTTCTAAAGCCAATGACATAGGTAGATGTGTGCATTTATTGCTAAACACTCTGGAAAATACTGAGGAGATTTATGTAAATTTTTAAAACATGCCACAAAAATATAAAACTTTCTTAGGACGAAAACTGAAAGCACTTTGTTTTTATTGAACCTCATAAAATTTTGGCTCAAAAAGTGTCACACTCTGATGAAGCATTAAACCAGACCAGCTTCATCTAATAATAGATTTAAAATGAAATAATTTTTATTTAAAAATTACATAGAGAACACCAAGAACTTAATTGAACAGAGGTGATTATCCTGCTTCAAGGATGAAACGGGTAAAGAAAAAAGCTACCACTGATGATAACACTTTGTCAGTTACTTCTAGAAAGTTCTTGCTTTTTTATTTGTGTGGTTTTGGGTTTTGTTCATTTGGTTTGGGTTTGTTATTTTTATACATGTAAAGACTACATGTCTTTTTTTTTTTTTGCCCCATCCCTGCAAGTGTTCAATGCCAGTTTGGATGGAGCTCTGGCTTGGTGGGACATGTCCCTGCCCAAGGAGGGGGATGGAACAAAATGGTCTTTGAGGTTCTTTCCAAGCCAAAGCACCCTGTGCTTCTACACTGCAATACATCAGACTCTGTGATTCTGCATCTGCAGACAGCTCACTGACCCTCGTGCTCTCAGACTCACAGCAGTCACCAGTGCCCTGCAAAACAAGTGACTATTAAAATCCTTAATTGTTTGGAAGCAGCTGATTAGAGAGAGCACACCCCTCTCCGCAGTATCTCAGCAAAGCAGCAGTCAGCACAGCTGCTGATACTCTCTCATGACAGAACCAATATTTATTTTTTTTTACTGTAAAATGCAAGATCAAATATACTTCTGTTGAGGCTTGAAACAGGCTGATTTTATTGACATCTAGAATATGCTGAGGGGGCCCATTGGAAAGGTATGTGGCAGAGATAAATATAATTTTTGAGGGTGGCAGGATTTGATAATGGGCTGTAAATTAAAAAAGCCTTGATTGATCGGCATATTTGGTATTGTAGTTAAAAACTCATTAAATAGAAAATGCTGCATTTGCTTTGGGTTTATTTATCAGCCAAACAAAGACTATTGGCCATTTCAGAAATAGCATTATCATTTCATTGGACAAGAGAAAATGAATAATTTTAGTGAAGAATTTTCCTTTCCCCCCATAAAACAAAAATCCACTTACCACAGGATGTCATTTCATCAGTTCCATCTCCACAGTCATCCTCCCTGTCACAGAGCCACGACGTTGGGATGCACCGTCCGTTCCCGCAAGAAAACTGATTAACCTGACAAGTTCTTGCTGTCAAGACAAAGCACTCCAAAAATACAAGGGAAATGGACTAGATCCATTGGGTCTCTTGGTGGGTATCTGATTTTAGAAGCTGCAGGGCTGGAGGGCACCTCCTGGCCTGCTGCACCTTTCCCCTGCTCTGACTAAACATCGTTCACCTCCTTTGATTTCAGAGAAAACTGAGGTCATCTGCAGGGCTCTGTTCTACCTCTGCTGTGTGGAATTGTGAGTGGTTTCTTCCTTATAAAATAACATAAAATTCTAGATGTAACTGTGCAAAGCTAGGTGGTAAAAAAATAATTGATATGCACTAATGCTTGAAGTAAACAAAAATCAGGGCATAAAACACCCACCAGTTGGAATATTAACAACCTGTATTCCACACCACGAACAATGATCTTGTGAATTTTGTATTTACACAGGAAAATGGGAATTAGCCTGTGTGTGATGTGCCTGGCCTCACTGCTCTTAGAATCCTCGCCTTTGTAAACACTTAACTGCAATCATCCATTAAAGGAATCAGTGTATGCCTTTCTTCTGAAGAAATAAGGATCATTAAAAAAAATTGTGCTATGTAGCTACAGAAATTACTTTGAAAGTAATGAATTGTAAAATGAATTGTAAAATGTCACTGAAAAGCTAACATAGAAAACTGTCATTATGTATAATTCTGTTTATTTAAAATTTGAACCTATAAAAATGCCAGATAGCAACACAAATTTTGATTCTAAATTTAAACTTCTAGAATTCACCTGCATGTTATTCTACACTTTAAAAAATGGCTGATATGTCAAAGACCCCAGTGACTGAAATAATATTTCTTCATTTATTATTTTCAACTATAATTTTCCTTTTTGTTCAGTGAAGTAGCCCAAAACACAAAAAAGGATTCTAAGTTTAAAATATTTCAAAGTAATTTTTTAACCATTAACTGTGTTTGCCACTGCAGGAATATATGGAAAAACAAGAATACAAAATTTGATCCATTGCCAATGACACAGGGTTAAAAAAAATGCTCTTCAAATTAGATTCTCACCCTACAAGCAAACAGTTGGATATCAAAGAATATCAAGGCAGTAAGGCAACAGGGAATATTTTAATACACAGTGTGTGTTGTCTTGCAGTGCACTTCAGAACAAAACACTCATCAGCTTATTGATGGATGGCATGTTGCATATTTGAGATTTAATGCTTGTTTAGAGTACTCTGACAACGAGCACTAAACATCACTTCCACACAAGCAAAGGACAGAATTGGGAATTCCCTGATTTACTACAGTGGAATCAGTAAACAATCTTCATCTTGCTATTTGCTTAAAAACCCCACTCACCAGTTAATAACTTAGAAATGAAAAGAATTTCAAGGCACCGAGTGGAGACTGAATAACTAATTATGCATAAACTAAATCACCATTAAATAAAATTTACTGGTGATGTGGCACCCATCACGGCATGTTAATTAAAAAAGTTCTAACTGCCAAAAAAGATTTGCACCTCAAAGTTTGTACCTGAGCATTGCTTTGACAGTCAACACATATGGAGAGATTAAGAGCTGAATAACTTTGGAAAGCACAGCAAAGCACATGGATTAAGTAAAATATAATTTGCATTCCAGCCTCGGTGGTATCAAAATCTGAATTTATTTAAAATATCAATAATCAGATTAAAAGTAGCAGCTTGGTTCAGTTCAGTTCAAATCAGTCCTGAACTATTCATGGAACTGAAGTAAGAGAACCTGTTTGCACAACCAAGTAAAATTTTTACCTGCACAAGTTTTATTTGATTCGTCTTCGTTATTACCACAATCATTAGCTCCGTCACAAAGCCACCTCTTGGGAATGCAGCGATTATTCTGGCACTTAAACTGATCATCAGGACAGCTGTGATTGACTGTGGAGAAAAAAGGAGGAGTTTTTTTCCCCATAAGAAGATAACCTGAGAAAAACAGCTGTGACATCTGTGAAAAGAATGCATTAAATGCTGTTCCCAGTGATGCAGTTAGTGTGGTTACCTTGTATGTATAACTACCATGACATAAATATTGTTCAGCAAACCAACCAACTACAAACATTGCAGTGCTTCAATCATAAATTAAATCATATCTAATAAAGATGCCAACATGGAGATCCTATTCTATTTGGTGATAAAAGGTAGCAGCGTTTTATGGAGTTGTTTCTGTAAAGAAACATGTTCTTAATCACATTTGGGCAGGGTGATGAGGTTTGCAAACTAAAGTGCATATAAGCAAAGGAAAACACCAAAGGGAACAGCTGCAAGCTGCTAAGTGCAGATCCAAAATACGATACCACAGTGAGCAGGGATTTGGGCAGGTCATAAAACGCTTCTAAAATGAGGCACATTACTGTCAATGGCCACATACAGATCTGCTGTTTACTCACCATGAAATTGTAGGTGTCAAAAAGTGAAATATGCAACACGGTGTAAAACTAACAGAAAAAAATATCTGGTATTCAGGAGTGAACAAGGTATCTCTCAAACATGTTTTGCTGGCTACCAATTCTCAAGGAAAGGATGAAGCTGAATGCACAGGATTTATGTAAATACTATTGGCCTGCTCTTGCAAGTGTAGTAAGTGTTTATGTTCTGCTTCTTTCATGCTAATAACATCTATTATTAGCAGATCTTGCTCTTGTCTACTGTTCTAGACAAGAACAGTAAACTGCACACAGCTCCAAAGGCTGGGTTAAAAATATTCTCCAGCTATCTTTCACCTACTCAGCCATCCACAGGCTCTTTTTTAAAGTTTAACATACATCTGGAAACAAAGGGTATTTAAAATGAAAGGATGTCTTGCAGGCTTATCCTTGACATTTCAGCAGCTTTTATCTTTGACCTTTCTGCCTATTCTTGCAATTGAAGACGACACAGAGCGAGGGTGATATCAATAGCACACGAACCCTGCTCTGTGTGCAGGGTGCAGAAGCACAGGAAGCACAGATTAATTAATAATCTCAGCAGAAAAATTTGTCCCAAATCTCCTCTACTTCCAAAGTTTGCAATGTGACTGGAGAAAAAAAAACTGGGACCATTCAAGTAATAAAATCACAAGTTGAAGAATTATTAATTTGACTTCAATACTTGACATAGATACTGCTTTAAATGGTTGTTAAGCTTTTGCTCATATATATTTAGTAACGTGTATTCTACCCATAATTGCAAATATTTCAAACTCATAAAGAACTATTGGAGTTACTATGGCAACTGCTGAGAAGAGATCAATGTTATCACATTGGCCATGTAAACTATAGATCACGTTCAGGTTATTATTTCATTTATATTTGTATAAATCCTCAGAGAATTGCAAGCTTTGATCAATGAACTGCTTTCCCTCACACTAATTTAAAAGACAATCAAGTCCAATCTGCTGAAAGATTTTCCTTCTCACTCTCTTTATTAGCTGAGCTCCTTAATTTAAGTGCAGGAAATGCTGGTTTCAAAACAAAATGAGAGTAAGCATTACAATTCAGAACTAGGAAAATATTTTTTGAAATATAACTGAAATCAGCAATGGCTACTACCCGGAGCTATCAAAATCCATAAACACTGTAAAAAAAAGTAAAAATAAAAAACACAATGAAAGAAAACAATCCAAAACTGGCCATTTAACAGGCATATGGCAAAAGGTCTGGGCATTACAGAGGACCACAAGATCAGTTTGTATCAGCAGAATCAGCCCATGTGAAGCAGGCAAGATTTGCCCAAGGATGAATAAACAATCACCTTGCACAAACATCTTCTCTCAGCCTAACCAGCTTCACAAAGGCTCAGAAACACACATGTCCAGTTTTGGACATCCAACCCCTAGAATCACTTCAGAAAAGAGCAATGAAATCTAAAAAAAAAACAAAACAAAACAAAAACAAACCAACAAATCACAACAACAAAAAACTAACAAAACCCCAGAACAGTTTAGAGTTGTTTGGTCTCAAAGAGATAAGAAAGAGAGACTATGAAAGAGTTTTCAGAGTCAACAATACTGCAGAGCAGAGTGTTCATGTCTACAACTGATTGGAAGAAGTATTGTACTTTCATTTCAGTAAAAGAGATTTGGTTTAGAGAAATGATCTAAGGACAGAAATAGAAAGCTTTGTGACAAACAGAGTAAGGAAGAGGATTCTCAGTGCTGCAACACTTAATTTTGAAGCAGGCTACTTAAGAATCTTCCAGAAATGACAGGGACATAATTGGTCGGTTTTCTATTATTTTTCATTTCAACAGTGGAACTCCTCTACAGCTAAAAAATATATCTCTTGTAAAACAATAACTTTAAAGACAACATACATCAATACTCCAAGTCATGTAGGGATCTGAGTTTTGGTTTTGCTGCTGGTTTGGTTTTCTTGGGGGATTTTTGTGGAGGAGGTGATTTGTTTACTTTGTTGGTTTGAATACTTGAAGGGGTTTTGGTTTTGTTTGTTTTTTTTCCTTTTTTTCCTGAGGAGTTTTGGATTTTTTTTTTTTTTAAGAAATGCATTATACAATCTCAGAAATTTTCATGGTTGGAAGGGACCTGCTAAAATCCCCTGGTGTAATCCTCTACTTGAGCAGGGCCAGACAGAAGAGGTTTTTCAGGACCACGTCCATAGAAATTTCAAGCATCTCCACAGACAGAAACTCCACAACCAGTTTGGGCAATATATTCCAGTGTCTGACAGTAAAATGTGTTATCTTTCAGATGTTCAGACAAAATTAATGCTTTTCAGTTTGTGCCCATTACCTCTTGTCCTTTTGGTGACATTACTAAGAAGAGCCTGGCTCCTTTTCTCCACTCCCTCCTCCAATTGTTATACTGTGACCCATGTAAAAAATAGTGGAAAAAAAAGCAAAAACCACCAATATTTAAAGAATCAGGAATGACAATGCCAACCCCAAAAGATAACTGCTGTGGCATTGTGCTATGCAACGAGTGCACCAGTGAGATTTGAAAGGGTTGCCGTTACTGTACGCAGAAAAAGAAGGAAATGACAGATTTGCAGGAACGGCTGCAGGGTGATTGCTTTAGTTTGGCTGCATGGTTTGGTTTGCAATCCTGGTAGCTGAGTATGGGTTGTGGGGTGAAAGGGAAGTGCCTACGTACAGCAGATCTCCGAGTGCTCGTCGCTGCCGTCCAGGCAGTCGTCGTCGCCGTCGCAGCGCCAGCGCTCCTGGATGCAGCGCTTGTTGCTGCACTGGAACTGCTCCGCCTTGCACAGCTGGGGCAGCACTTCTCCCTCTTTAACTGGGGAAAACATCCAACAAGAACATCTCTTTATCTGCTTGGTACAGACAGAATGCAATACTGCTCCTACATAAATACATATCACAGAATTCACAGAATAACCAGGTTGGAAAAGACCGTCAAGATCATCGAGTCTGACCCAGCCCCAACACCCCAACTAAAGCCTGGCACCCAGTGCCACATGCAGGCTTTGTTAAACACATCCAGGGATGATGACTCCATCACCTCCCTAAGCAGCAATTCCAGAACTTTATCACTCTTTCAATAAAAAAACCTTTTTCTTAATATCCAACCTATATTTCCCTTGATGCAGCTTAAGACTGTGTCCTCTGGTTCTGTCAGTGCTGCCTGGAGAAAGAGACCAATTCCACCTGACTACAACCACCTTTCAGGGAGCTGTAGAGAATGATAAGGCCAGCCCTGAGTCACCTTTTCTCCTGGCTAAACACCCCCAGTTCCCTCACAGGGTCCTCACAGGGTTTGTGTTCCCAGCCCCTCTCCAGCCTTATTGTCTTCTCTGGATGTTCTCAAGCACCTCAACGTCCTTCCCATACTGAGGGAAATATCAGTTCTTGTTCTTCTACTTCAGAGCACTTGTATCTAAACTCAGCACATGTGAGGTAATTTCACCTGAAGCCTGTAGTGGCACACATATCTGAGTGTGTGGCTGAAGGAATGAACTTTTAATAAATGCAAAAACTCTGAACAGAATGGTACTCAAACTGGTTTTTGAATTGGTGTTTCGATCACAGTGTAAAGTATCAGTTTAAATATCGCAATACCTCATCAAAAGCAAACAGGAAGTATTCTGACAGACATTGGTCAAATTCTGGTGCACATTTAGAGATAGAAAATGATTACTAAAAGCTGATTCTTGTATCCAAGCAACAACTCAAACACCTGCATTATGCAGTGGTACAGACTCGGCAGAGAAGAAAGGATAAAATTCTGCTGGGGTAGAGTTAAGTAGCAAGCTAGAAGCTTATTAATAAATCCAGGCAGATGTATTTCTCAACATCAGGTTCAGAATGCTTCATGTGTAAATGGCACAGATGAGTTCAGGACCCTCTGAGGAATACCAGAATCCTTGGAAAGAGCCAGGCAGTGATGTGTGCTGGGAAAAATCCAGGAAACCTGCCCCATTCCAATCTCAAAGTCTCTAACCTCTCTTCCTAATGCCTACATCCCATCTTACCAGTGAGGAGTCCCCATTCCAGTTACTTCTGCTAAAAAGAAAAAGAGCTTTTATTTAAAGAAAAGTGATGGCTCTGCCTGGTCATTGCAGGCTCCACAATGTTCATCATGTTATGAAATAATCCTTATGCTTTAGCCATCTCTACTAAACTTACTGCTGGAGACTTATGTAAAATGTTACAATTAATTTCAAGAAGTACATCAATGAGACTTTAAAAAAAAAAAAAAACAGAGAAAATGTTTAGAAAGTTACAAACAAGTCTAAACGTTTTAAAGAAGAGATACCTGTAGTATGTGGCAAGTTATTATTTTAATTGAAATCCCCACCTTTTATTAGAACAACTTTTATCAGTGTTTCAATGAAGATATATAAAGAAAAGACAAAAGACAGCAATATTTGCACAGTCTAAGAATCTATCATACATAAATACATCTGCTACATGTGTTGTATGAAGAGTTTCATCATAAACATTTCAATGTCAGATTTCTGTTTAAGATACTTAGAAAAATCTGAAAACTGTTCATATATATTAAATTTAATAATTATATGGATCCATTTCTGATATTTTTTAAATATTTCAGTGAACTATTTAAGTGTTTTATCATATCATATATGCTGAAATATTTTCCATGCATTTTATCCTTAAATAGCGTACTTAATATTCTGTTTTCTTTGGAAAATCTTTCATATTCTGTAAACTAGAATATTTATTCAAGCAATATTTCTTTGTCTTATAGACCCTGTAGGAGGCCACAATTTCTGGTTTTATTTTCATGTCTGACTTGATCCCTTAACAGCAGCATCAACTCAGATACTTTGTAAGAAACTTACTCATGCAGGTTGTGCTGTTTTCCTCCAAAAGCTGATTATCAGCACAGGCACAAACTCTGCCTCCAGGAATGGCCAAACAAAGAGTGCTGCAGCCTCCATTATTAACACGACAGGCATTATCACCTGGGAAAAGAAATAAAAAGCAACTTTAACAGCCATGCTAGGAGTAAACAATGGGGTTTTTAGTTGCTTTTTTTTTTCTTTAGGAAAAGAAACTAATGAAGAATTTTTAGCAATTTCTTCTTGTGTTAGGAGCACATTACTCTCACATATTTTGGTTACTGTAGGTTATAATATTTAAACATAATTAGTTACAGGTTGCAAATAATAAGAACAACAATAATAATAGTAATAGTACCACCACAAAAACCCGCACCACCAGCTCACAGCATTTTATCTGCCTGTTTTATGAAAGGAACAAATACTGCAAAATATTTGGCACAGCTACACGCGCACAGTGGCTTCAAGGAATCAAACAGCAGATAAAGGAATGTTCTGAAGTTAATTGGCATCTGTACACATTAAAACAATGTGGCTACAAATGCAGATTAGGAAAAAAGAGAGAAAACAAAAGGATAAAGAGATTTATGGCAGATAGAACACAGGCTGATATTCCACTACTCTTTTCTGGGCACATCTGCCATTGCTGTGCTTTGCTTTTCCGTGCTGTTGTTCCTTCCCCAAGCTGTTCCCATGAAAACACTGACAGCTGCCAGGTGTTTCACCATCCACCCTCACCTCCTCACTCCTGAGGCAACCAGACCTCAGTCACTGAGAGCCCAGAAATGTCCCAGTTTCTGTTTGTGCCACTTTGGCCACCACCTTTGCTTGGATCTGCACTGCTGTGACACCCAGCTCCCCATGAGCAGAGCTCTGCTGATTCCAGGTGCTGGTGAGAAGTGATTATGACCAAGCAAGATACAAAACTTCACGTCTGCTAAACCTTGAAATTAAAACTTTTTTTTTTTTTTTTCATTTTCCTGTTCTGGTAAAAAGCAGCTCCTCCTTTTAAAGGTGTAGAAAACATTTATCAGCTTGCTGGCTTCAACCACACTCCCTACAATTCCCTCTCCTCAAAGCTCTTCACTTCACTTTTCATAGAAAATATAATATTAAGTTCTCATGGAGCTATGAACATGGATATTAAAGTGTTCCATCAGAGCCAGTCCTGCAGGTACAGGGAAATCTCTTTAAATTATCAAATGAACATCAGACTCATAATTTAAGATTTTGAAATTTTTTATATTTTAAGATGTACTTTAATATGTCTTACAATATTGAGCAGTGTTTAAAAACCTTTTTCTAGACTTTTTCTGATCCACCATACACAACATTTCTTAGAAGAAAATGTGTCAACGGTCCATTAAGGACCCAGTGAACTCTTAAATAAAATTGTGTAAAATTATTAATACAGAATGATGTGACAGGCCATTGAGGTACTTGTACTTTCAGTGGACAGAGTGTGAGTGAGATGACAAGAACACAGCTCCACAACCAGGGAAAATGGGAATTCTCTGAGAAGTCTGAGGGCTTGATCACAATTTTAGACTGAACACTCAATACACATTATTAGATCCTGGCTTCAAGTCCGAGACTATGATCAAACAACTAAAAAAATCAACTGTTACAGCTATGGTCACCAAAACTGAAATATTATGAACCAAACATCAAAAAAACAAAGAAATGTATTTGAGTCTAAATTTTGGAAAACCTCAGGTAAAACAAAGCCTCAGAAAAATTAACCTTGAAAGTCTCCCAATCTTTACAGGGCCATCACTGTGCAAATCAAAGGATGTCAGTAACACCACAAAGATTTAAAAAGTTCTCAGAAGCTGCCAAAATAAACAAACCAAAATATAATCTTCAAAAGTGACTCCAAAATTACATGGCACAAGTCAAAACATTTGCAGTGATTTAATTACAGCATGTACATGAGTTTGTCACCTCACTAAAAGAGAATAAACCTACAGAATAAAAGACTATTTCAGCCAAATATAGAAAACACATGATGATTCTGAAGCCCAATGAAAGCTGAAAATAAATATATAAAAATTAAATCACTAGATCAAAGTCAAATGGTCCATCTTGAAGATGAAAAGTTCCTACTTAACCTCATAATTGGGATGACAAACTCCTGCACAGTGGGTTATGTGCTAGGTAAAGTGATAAAAGAGGGGATGATGACAAGGAAAAGAGAAGTAGCAAGAGTTAAAGCAAAAAGATCCAAGATAAAAAGGTTTATAAAGTGCAGTCTTCAACCTGAAGGTGCAATGAGACTTTCAGTCCCATCAGTCTTGCTGAAGAGACTCCTAGGCTTAAATGTCTCCCAAAACACAGTTCAAGAGGGTTAAGCCTCTTTATTGAACAAGCTCTAGGACCTGTAAAACTATCAAATATTTGAGGAATTAAATTTCCTTTATTACAATTCCTAACAGCTATTTTATATGGTTGTTCTTAAAGTAGTCCCAATCTTTTAAAATATTTTCTAAGCTACTATCATATTTTTCATATTTTGACAGCTTTTAAAACAGTTGTTGCCCTGTTGATTGCATGTGAATAAATTAGGCCAATTCCATTTTAATTAGCTAAAAAATTAGTCCAGAGCTAAACCAATTACAACAATGTAATTGCATTTCAGTCCTCGTTCTCAGAAAAAAAAAAAAAAATGGAAACCATGCATATTTGTTTAATCTTTTCATTTAAGAGATACACTGAAGTATTTATTGCATTTGTGGCTTCATATGAATCTAACCTCAAGTAATGTAAAATTGGGCAAGCCTTAGAATCATCCTTCACACATGAGGAGCAGCAGCCTGGTGCTCCAGCTCTTCTTTGCAATCTGAGGAGCTAAAACATTAGCTGATTTCAAAAGAAGCTACTGTAAATTCATTTATTCCTGAATTATTTACATGAGAGTAGCAATCCAGACTTTCAAAGCAGCGGAAATACCTGCAGGGTCATATTCTGAGTGTGAATCCAACTCCTATGATTACTATGGCTCACCTTCCCATATTTTATGATGCACAGAGACCCAAAGACTCAGCCTAAGAAAGTAAGGTGAATTCTAACCTCTGAAAGTAAGTGAAAAACAAAAAAACAAACAAAAATTCCTCCTCAAGGGGATCATGCCCCATGAGAGAGAGAAATGAAAAACACATCTCCTTGAGGAGATCCCAAAAGCTTCATGTCCCTCCCCAAAGCACAAAGCAAAGCAGGATTGGAACAGTATCCTGGAAAAGCCCCCCTAAAAAATGCCAGTCTGAATTGAACCATGCCTAAATTAAATGACAGTTCCTGCCTGTGTGACAAGACCAGCACCATCAAAGCAGCCCCCTCAAAAGATCACAGCCAAAATTTCTGAGGTATGTGCATGTTACAGCATGTTATATCTTTAATATACAACTCGTCTATAAAGTGGTTTTTTCTGTGGTTTTCTCTGTTCAACAATTCAGCCTTGAGCCTGCTCTTTTACAAGGAAAACATGCACACACACACACAAATAGTTTCTTTAAAAGAAATTTTTATGCTCCTTTGGGAGCAATGGCAAGATCAACCTCACTGAGCATGACAAAAAGGGAAGTTCCTAAAGGCTGCAGTTAGCTTACAAAATTCCAATTACAATTTCAAACAAAGAATATATTAACAAGCCAAATTCCCTCCCTTAAGACTTTAGCTCGTTCAGCAAAACTGTCTAAGAGGCAATACTTTCTCTCTCTGGTGTCAGCTTATTTGGAAGCCAACAGCAACTGCATTAAATGCCCCTTTTTTCTGAAAAAGAAAGGAATTTTCTGAGTACCAAATAAAGCAGCGGTCATACTGAAAGCAAACACTGCATCTTCTATTAGCAGGCACAGCATTCTGAAATTTGGCCACCTTGAGGGTAGATTAGGGCCCAGATTTTGCCTTAAAAACACCAACCAAACAAACCCCAGACTAAATACAAAAAAAACCCGAAACAAACTACACTTTTACATTTACTTTCAATGTCAGAGAGAGCCCCTGAAAAGCAGCTGTGGTAAGAGGAACACTGCTGCAGCAACCCTGACTTAGCACAGTGTTACACAGACCAGCTTGGCTTAGTGAAAGAAAATTTAGATGCTGCAGTACCAGAAAAGAGAAAATTTAGACAGTAAAAAAATCATCTTTTAAACAGTTTTTATCTATATTAATTACTGATGCTCATTTTTATGTTTGGTAGCAGACCAAACAATCTGGTAATTAGAAATATGTTTTAACTAAAGCAAGCAAATAAATACTCAACAACTCATAGGGATACTGTGTGTAGTAAATGGAATTCAAAGTTTCCTTCAGTAAAACACATTTTTATCTTTACCTGTAGAGTAGCAATTGTATTTTCTAAATTCCATTCATGCAAACCTATGGCTTTTATCTCATTTCTCTACTGATACAAGTAGCAACAACTATGGATTTTTCCACTACTCTCAAATAACTACCTTTATCCTGTGCAGCATAGAGTGTTGATTGCAGACCAAGATGGGGGAGCAAATTAAAAAAAAGACAAAAAAATGTAGGCAGGATCTATGATCTCATTTAAGAAAAGGTAAATATAATCATATATTTTATATCTATGAGCCAATGTAGGTATGTTTCCCTCTGTAATTGATACTTGCACAGCATCTCTTGGTCACACAAGGAAAAAAGGGCAATAAAGGCAGAGTGAATGCACAGGAGGAATTCAGACAGGAATAATGCTGTGATTCATTTTTCAGTATTTATGAGAGAATCAATTTCTACTTCAATGGACTGAAACTCTGGACTCTCTCATGCCACAACTCCTATTTGTTTTTCTATTTTTGTTCATCCAGTCACCTCAAAATGCTTGGAAACTCTAAGGGAAAATGTCCTTTAATGACAAAACTCTGGAGAAACTGTAAAAGTACCTTGCTGTTTGCGTGGATCATAAATCTGGAGCCCAAACAAAGGTGGCCTCTCACTTCTCAACAGAGTCACATTCCTTGTTACCAGATCCAACTGGAAAATTGACCCATTCATGTAATCTGTCCAGTATATATAATTTCCATGGTGTGACAGTCCAAAAGGATGATTCAAATCTTTTCCATTGTAGACTACCTGCAATTAATTAGTGGTAGGTGAGCATCAGCAAGGTTAAAAGAATCTTCAATTTTTTAGAGACGGTAAAACAAGAAATAGGAAAACTGAGATCATTACTGTCCCAAGCATAACAACCTACTGCAATAAAATGAAATAAAGAGTGCAAAGCCCTTCTGTGCTAAAACGTATGTAAAATATACATATATATATATAAAAATTCACTTTGAGTGGCCCCCATCAGAGAACACAGGAAGTGGTGCAGTCTCTAACCCTGGGAGGATCTACCTTGTCTATTTCTAGTATTTCTAGACACAAACCCAAGAAAACAGGGAGATAAAGACAACTAAAGTACTCTTTTGAGGTTATTGACAAACATCACACCCTTTTACCCTTTAAATTTTCTCTTTGGACTTGAAATGTTATAGTCAAAGCTCCTCATCTCTGAACTGCTTTTGATCCAAATTCATCAATCAGTCAATAATCTGACAGCTATTAGGGGATTTAAGGACCTCCTTATCCCCCAAAATCTTTACTGTATTAAAGAATTATAGATGTGACTGATCCAGTTAAATTTTGACCAAAATAACCTATAATTAAATACAAATGATTAAACATCAAAAGCAAGTATTTTTGTTATTTTCAGCTACATAAATCCAAGTAATTAAGTATTTTTCTTGCATCTCACGATTATAGAAAACTCACTTTTCAAAAAAAAAAAAAAAAAAAAAGAAAAAGAACCATTCTGTGACACACTTCAAAACAAAACCTGTAGACATGTGTTTCTTATTATTCACCAGTCACTAATTTCATGAAGCAGATGGTAAAACTTCCCCAAATTATCAGACTGCAGTTTGAGCCTTAACCATTGTCAAAGTCTCTTATTCTGTGCTTGTTGCTTCTACAAACCCACAGAGAATGACTGCACAGACTTGTATCCAGCTAGTAGAGGCATTAGTAACAACTAAAGCAATCTCTCTCTATCTCTAAGAGAATGACTGCACAGACTTGTATCCAGTTAGTAAAGGCATTAGTAACAACTAAAGCAATCTCTCTCTATCTCTAATAGTATTTGCTGAGTGCTGCCCCTCTGAATATTACCCCAAATGCTCAAAAGGGGCACAGAGACTCAGAAAAACCCATACAGCAAAATTCAAGGAAAAGCTTGTCTTTGGCAAAGCCAAAAAGAAAGGGTTTCTCTACCGAAAAACTCTTTGCAGATTCATGGCTCAATCAAATTATAACTCATTGCCACATGAGAAAAAATGGTAAAAAAATAAAATAAAAGCCAGGTTTGGTGTCACTTAAGCCAGAGGAACACCCTAAGCTGTGTTTCAGCCTCTCACTGGAGACTGCCACCATGGTTCCAGCAGAGGTGACACGGGACACGCCGCGGGTTCCGCAGAATTTAAAATCCTTGGGAAGTATTTTAACATAGTACTATAAAATCCAGAGACAGAACATGCCTGTGGCAAACCAGCAGCATTTCTCCTTTACCTTTCTGTCAGTCCCATTCAGATAGATCCTTTCAATGTGATCATAATAGGCGTCACACCAGTAGAGCACGTTGGCGCCGTAGTCCAGAGTTAAACCATTTGGCCAGAGCATCTTTGATGTGACAAAAACCTGCCGGCTGTAGCCATCCATCCAGGCCTTCTCAATCCTCCCCACGCTGGCATCTATTTCATCTTCCTCCCAGTCTGTCCAATACATCCATCTGGGGAATTACAGAAATGAGCATTCACATCCCATTTTAATCAGGTGAATTGTACCGCAGCCTTTTAGCAGCAGCTCCTCCAAGCCAGAGCAATTTTGACTTTTTTGTGTTTCTTTCCATTGCTGTTTCTGCAACTCTATTTACTGTCCCTGACCACTGGATGCTGCTGAAGTGACACTTAAGTTATTTTGCTCATATTGTGATAAATTACATGAATACCAGAGAACCAACAGGCAAGAAAAGTGAAAGAATTAAGACCTTATTTATCCCCATCAGAATTACAGGGTTTCTTTATTTGTTGTTGTTTTTTAAACCATTACTTGTATTGACTTTGTCAAAAACCTCACATTTACAGTGAGCTGGTTCTGGCCAGGTCAATTTGCCTTTGTGATGTAAATATCCTTTTTATTACACCTAATTCTATCAAAGAAGTTGCAGCACAATAATTATTTGCACTCTGGTTTTAGAGCTAAAGGATGACCTTGACGTTCTGTGAACTTCATGAAAGCAGCTAAATCACTCAGAAAAGTGTAAGGTGCACTTTGTCCATCACAAAAATGTTTAGAAACAGTTGCTGTGAAAATTAGTTGAAAAAGAGCCAACAGGCAATTTGAGCACAGTTTTATGGCTTATAGTAGAGCAGTATAGATTATAGTTTGGTTAAAAAAACCAAACAAAGTCTGAAAGAAAGGCACCAATATTGCTTTGGAAAAGTTAAAAAAAAATCTATTAACTCCTCTAAAAGTATTGGCTCAGAGGAATTCTATGAGCCATTCTCTACTGGAAACTACAGAATAAACCTTTCCTTATTGAATTATTCTGAATATCATGTTCTGTTACAGAATTTGCCCTTAAAAACAGTGATTTCAACCATTTCAAATATGCAACTTGAACTTGTGCAAAAACAGAGGGTAAAAAATATGCTAAGAAACCACTTTTCTTTTTTCTCTTTTTTTTTTAACATGTTTTTCCCTAAGGAAATGAGTTAATGGGAAGAAACACTTAGAAACCTGTAAGCACTCTGTGAATCATCTCAGATTGTATCACATAAAGTCACATCATTTCATAAATGAAAACATTTGCCAGACAGCAGATGTTTAGTTTTAGTCAAACCTAGGACTTCAATTAATAAGCAAAAACATCCTTCCAATCTTAAATCCTATTTGTTCATGCTGCTTTAATTGCTATTAATATACCACACCTTTTCTTTCACCAGATTCATGTTTCTGAAATACCTTCTGTGATCCTAACCCATTAACCATTTAACTGGCCTGTACTTGGAAGAATAAAGTCCTGGGATTTAAATACTGCAAAGGAATGATACACTGAAGTAAAAAAAATATTTTATTATCACATCTATGTAAATTATATCAAATCTAGTGGTCAAAAAAAATATTTAAATGCACTTTTATGTATAAGCATAATTTGATATTTATGAGAAATTGGAAAAAAAAAAGAAAAGTTGCATTACACAAGTTTGCAGATTTGCACATGCAGCTTTTTTGTTTACTTCTCATTTTTCTCAAATCACCCCCTAGAAGGTTGTTTTGGGTTCTGTTAATGTTTTTGTAAATATGTGCAAAGAGCATCAGTGTATTTTTGATCCACAAGCTTTACAAACTCCATTGCATGTTTGACTCTCACAGCACTAGGTTTAATCACAGAATTATAAACCCTGCACATGCCCTGAGGCTGAGGTCAATATGGCACTCATTTTATTGGGAGACAAAATATGTTTTACAAATATTTACATGGCTTCTCAACAGCAATTACTGAGCTTTTCCCCATTAACTTTTTGTCTGTCCTTATTCCATTTATCCTATCATAAGCTAAACCTGCTCACAGTGACAAGCATTTATGTCCATGTGCTTTAATTGTATCTCAAATGCAGTTAATGCTCCAACAGTGGTTAAATCAAGACTAAAATTTTGGAAACACAATTAAAAAGCCATAATAAATGCTATCCCTCAGGAAGAGCTTCCATGAGAAGTCTAATCATGAAGGACATGCTATTTTATTAGAGAAGTGTTTTATGTAATGGCCCTTTTCAGGCAATACATCTTCATCCACTGCTTCCTGTGCCATGCATTTACTGAGCTGGAAAATTTAACAAAGTAATTGCAGGTGTGGTTATGGCTCGTGGTCTCATTTTATGCCCTCACTGTCTGACCTTAATGAATTGTGGCCTTTCCACAGCCACTTCCACTCCTCAAAGGACAGGCTCAAAAGGGGAAACCTGAGAGGGTAAATATTTTCTATAATAGGAAAATAGCAATCAATCCAGCCACACTGAAACTACCTACCTACATCATTCTTCAGTGATTTTTTAAGTAACCTGCCATTATATCACAGTAATATAATGTGGTTTTCTTTATTATGCAGCTTATCAAAATTAATTTAAGCTAATAACTAATGAAAAGTACCTGTCTCAGTTTTGTAAACCAATGTGTACAAGGATATGGTCATAATTGGCTCCAGAAATTGAGATTACAGAGAGAGAAACACAGGAGAGCATCTTAAAATTCTCTTGATATTAAAAATTCATGCAGGACTTACACCTTCAATTTATTTGAGAAAAAGGTGAGTCACATTCAGATTAACAGGACAGACATGCATCAGTAACAGGCATACAAACTCTTCTGAAGGCTTCAGGGCAGGAATGCTGGGCAGGAATTACAGATATATTACAGACTCCTGAAGGATTGCAGACCACTACATGACTCTACAAACCTCATCCTGAGCAAATTGAATCCCGTATTTATGCCACAAAGACAACCATGACAGGAAAATCAGTTTGCTTCATACCCATTGACAGGATCGACAACAATTCCTCTGGGGTGGGACATGTCTCCCTCCAACAGGGTTTTCCTGCTCTGAGCAGCTTTTTCCAGCCTGGCAACAGCAATGGTTTTCCTGTGGCCATCATTGGTCCAATACAGATTATTTCCAATCCAGTCCACTGCTATGCCTTCCACATTATCAAGATCTGTTGAGAGAGAGAGAGAGAACAGTAGTAAGAGATTAATACTATTTATGTTCTGTATGTACTTATGTTCACTATTATTATGTGATATCCATGTCATATTTTTTAAATTGCTATTTTTCCTTATCTATTGAAGGTCCAAAGCAAATTGCAGATATTTGGTACCAACTACGTACCAACTAAACCTTGTTCACCTAAGAAAATAAATCTACATTTTGTAAATCAGTCACAGATGTAGAGATGACAATACATCCCTTGAGACAAATTTGAGAAAGTTTTTTGAAAAGTAAAATTTAAAAAATAATTTTAAAAAGTGGTATGAGCTCAGGAGTCTTGCAAAAATGTGTTTTAACATTTTTATAGATATTTCTGATACAGCTGAACATCACTTTTGGGAAACTATTTTTCCTTGTGGTTTAAGAAGCTGGAGGGAAGCAAAGGTGTCAGAATGAGCTCTTTGGGACATGAAACAAGAGAATGACGAAATTTCTAACCCAGCAACCACCTGGTCTGACAAGAATCACCCAAAGCACAGAACAACTGTGTTTGAGAACAGTACAGCAGCTCAGCCAGCTTCCCCAGGCTGATGGACACTGCCACTTTTATTTTTCATCTCTCAGTACCTTTGCTACACTCTTTTGAAAAGAAAATGTCAGAGGAAATTGAAAGTTCCTGAAAGGGGAGAGTGTCCTTTAGTCTTGGAGTGGTCAAGGAGGTTGAGAAAAGCGCTAAGAATGGAAGGGAAAAGCAGAGAGAGAATTTAACCAAGGACCTGGAGCTCAAGGCCCAGAGAAAAAGAAACCAAAAAACCAAAAAGCTGCTGAACAGAACAGGCAACACAGAGGAACTTGAGCTGTGCAAGAAATGTCCTACTGGGCTCTGAGAGGCCTCAGCAGATTTTGCTCAACTCAAGAAAACACTGACATGAGTAAAATCAAGCTTGAGGACACTGACTGATTGGTTCAAAACACATTTTATTTGTATCCTCTCTGACATAGGCAATATGATGCTAAACACAGTTTTTATACTAATAAGATCAGATTTTTATATTAATAAGATCATCTTTTTAAGGAAAATATTTTGATGATTTTTTTGTTTCCTTGGGAGTCAAAGCAGTCCAAATGTGTCCTGTATTGGTATCAGCAGCAAAAATGTCAGATTGGAATGCTGGACACCTCCTAAAATTGACAAGACTTTTTCTCCACTCTATTCAGCTTCATATAATACTGTCTTTGAGCTACCTTGCCTCCTGCAGGAATGTTGGGGCAAATGTGACTCTAAACTAAATACAATTTAAGTCAAAAAAACCCTCATAGTAACTAGACACTAAATACATCATAAAGTTTGGATTTTTAAAGGAGAATTCTACAGCACAGCCCTATAGAGAAAAATTGCAATGGTTTTGTGGAGTTATAATTCAAAATTCACTTTTATTTCACTAAAAGCTTTAAATACATTAATTATGTATTTAAATTATGTATTTAAATAATGTAATTATATCTTCAAATGGGCTTCACATCAAGTAGTAAACAGGTAGAAAACAATGGTCATTCTGCCATTCCTGTGTTGATTTGACTACAGGAATTTAGTCCTTCTGCAGTAAAGCCCTTTCAGCATAAAAGGGATGAGGTAATAAAAAACCCTTGTGATCATTCTCCACTTGCTGACTGAAAAGTTAACATTTGTAATTGTGGAATTTCCACCAGAATTTTCCTACCAACACTAAAATGAGAGCTCCAAATGTGTTGAATGTAGATGGGAGGTTTTTAAAAGCAGTTTTAGAGGCAGCAGTTTGCCACACTGCTTTTCAATATAAAACAGAGAACAGGCACAACATGTGATTTGGTACAGAATGGCCAAGCTCACCAATGCCATGTGTAATAAATAGCCTCAAATTCTAGTTTGGCATAAAAACTGGTAGGAAAATAATTCTTCTGTATACCAACCATCTAAACAGCTTCAAAAGAGTATTACAGACTTACTGGGGCCTTATTTAAGCAACAGGTTGACCATCTTGACTAGAATTCACAAGTAAATGTTATAAGAAGTTTAGGGTCACAGCAAAACTCCCGCAAAAATATTAGGGGTACAAAGACAAGTAAAAAAAACCCTGAGCTTGTGTTCATGTTACACTCACTGAGCAGTATTTAGATCTATTTAAAAATGTCAGTGGTTTTTAAAGACTCAGACATTAAAATTTTCTGGGGATTTTTTTTCCAATTTTTTAATGTAAAAGACTGATTTTACATGCAAGTTTGAAAGGTTAATTATAATTCTTGTTGCTGGTGGAAGTACAGTACAGCTGCAGCTGTGCCACCAGCTCTAAGCCAGGCTGTGCTGGGGGCTGTCAAATTGTTATCAACACCACCCAGCAGTTTGCTTCCCAAAGTGAAGAAGCAGAAATCACAGCTGAAACTGTATGGGAAATCAAACTCCAGCAGTGTGAGGTGCTCAGTGATCTCAATTCCCAGTCAACAGCTGTAGGATCAGGCTTTCATGTAGGCAAACTGTAATTACCTGAGCTGCAATGCTGTCTGAACAAGTGTATATATTCTCAAAAAAACCTGATAGTCACCAAAAAAAGGCAACTTTTAATCTGAGAAGTGGCACCTACCACAGCTAGAAGCTCTTAGCAGCATGCTGTTCAGAGCAAATATTACACCACCTCCTGACACACCTGATTTTCTGTAGTAGCCTTCCACCAAGGAATGATTTAATGTGTCCCTGCTGAGTTGGTGAGAGTTGACAAGAATAAAAGCTGAGGTGTTAGGGCTGGAGGCCATATTAATTTTTTAAATCATGAAAAATACATTAATAAATGTTCTTTAAAAATATTTTAAAGTTATGAAACTGCACCAAGTTAGAACTAACAATGGAAGCTCCTGGGAAAGGGGAGACTGACAGTGACATATTTTTTGTCTTTGCAAATAGAATCACCAAAAATAAACCATAGATAATCCATGTCTCTTTCAGTATTGCATTAATATTTTTGCTATCTTGTACTTATAAAGAGTAGACACTGCACTTAATCATTATTTACAGGAATATCACCAATTTTCTGGTTTGGCATACAAAGTTTATTCATGTTTGAGTAGGCAAACCCCAACCTGTTTGACCCTGACTGTCTGACTCCAATCTGACACCTCTCAGCCAGGATGCTCCTTGCTAAACCTTTATAATATTTTAATTTATATATTTCCTGCTCCTTCCTCTACTCATATTAGAACTACCTTCCTGTCAAATGAAATGCACAGTCAGGAAAAGAAAGTCAGCAATGGAAGATGTGGGATGTACATTATCCATTCCCGTGCTGGCAGTGAAATGAAGAATTACCAGAGTGACAGCTGAGTATTTGTTATTTTGTGAGACAAATGCCCTTTATTAACCATTCACCAGAGCAGGGTAAAGAGCCTGTCACTATTCCTTGCAACTGCTGCTGAAGGGATCTGTGTGCAGACTCTGAGGAGAGACCTTACACTAAGAGAGCATCATATCACTGCACAGAGGAGATGGCTCCTCAGAATTGTGCATTAAAACATGTCTTATGAATGACAGGGAGAGAACATCCCTCTGCTGGAACAATGCTATTCTGGTTACTTTCACTGTCCTGAGCTTCCATTCACAAGTAAATATATGAAGCTCTCTGAAGGCTAAGATGAATATTTATGCTTCTTCTTAGATTGAGGACCAGAAAATAATTACTGCAGAATGAATTGCAGCTGAGGTAGTTGCTACCTCCTGCTGAAGCAGTATTTCAGAGAAGGGTCCATAAAGGAAAACAAAATATAAATTGACAAACTGGAAGATTTTTTCACCACAACAACATTTGGTGTGATGAGATATGATTCTAAAACAAGGAGATTCAGTGTAGTGGGAGATGTAGAAACTAAAGACTTGCTGGCATTTTCTCTTATTGCTATAATAAATGTTACAAGCATCTTAATTAAGGTTCTAATAAATGTTTAGGTCTAAGTGTTGCTTCCACATTCACAATGGAAAATGCATCAGGAAAGACAATGCTTTTTTCCTAATGAGTTTTCAAGCACTACAGACAGTCTCATTCTGCCAAACTACTTGAATAAGCTCCAGAATCCACAGTGTGATGCAGGCTGGAGTGAAGAAGTCTTATAAAGTCTGCAAGGATTTGGGATGGCTCAACAAATATCCAGCTTCTGGAAGGACACAGTGGAGAAATAGGAATTACTCACCAGTGGTGAGCTTAAATGGACACAGTAAGAATTCACAACAGAGTGACTTAACCAAACTTTACATTTCTGCCCTCAGGAAAAAAAAAAGAAAAAAACAGGAGGCTGTAAAAACATATCTCTAATTCTGTTCAAGGTCAAATTTGTGTCTGTTTTCCATGGGAGACCCAGAAAACCCCTTTAAATTATCTGCAAATGTCAGTTCAGCTTCTCGGTAGTGAGCATCTCTGAATGCCACCAGCACTGAGCATCACCCACCGTCCTTGAGGATTGTTTCTCTCTCTGTGCCATCAATTTTCTGTCTCCCAATCAGGAAACTGGTGGTGTCAGCAAAGTAAATGTAGTTGGTTTCAGCGTGGAAGTCCAGAGCACGAGGATTGACCAGGTTCTCGATGGGGATCATGTACTCATCTGACATTTTGGTATTCAGGTCCATGCCCCGGATTATTCCCGGCCGTCCCTTCCCATAAAAGAGAAACAATTCATTCTTTGGTCCTGCAAAAGAAAGATTACAAACATAAACAACTGATGCTACTTAATCTTCTTCACAATGCATAATGTCCCTGTTTAATTAATTGGCATAATTAGTGGGGAGCAGGAGCCTTATTCAATACTGAAAATTAAACTTCCATATATTCTGAAGGTATCTAGATTTAAAAAACAAACAAACAAACAAAACCTCAAAAAATAGAAAAACAAACCCAAGAAAAAAACAGCTAATTCCATTACCTTATTCAAAATATAAGTTACTTCAGTGAGCTGCTTACATCTAATTATTTTTCTTGTGTAAAAGCTCACACTGAAAAAGCAGTTGTCGATCACAGAATAACTTTGCATCTGCTGTGAAGTGGACATCTATAGCTCTGTAGACATTTAATTTTACAATTCATTAGGATCTATCAAGGTAATGTAGACCATGACTGAAGTAATCTTAAAATCTAATAACATCATGAAGGCCAGCATATATAAAATGCTTTTTTTCCACCCAAAGTTTCTCAGAATCAAACAACAAAAAAGATTAAATTTCTTTAAGATTGAAAGGAATAAAACAAACCACCATACTCTGTTCTTTCCAGCTGAGTTAGAACACATGGATATCAAAAGTTCATATTTCTAAGATTTTTACAATTTAAATAATTAAGCTGATTACAAAAATCACTGGAGCAAAGTGATTTTCTTTCCTTAATGCTATCAATATACCTCTTAAAATTCTCTCTATATTTTCCTGCTGGCTCTCAGAGTTTTTGATGGAATTGTCAGTGAAAACTCCATCAGGTTTGACTGAGGTCAAATAAATCCATCTGCCAGCATCCATCAGAGTATCTAACTGCATGTCTCTTATCTGAACTAAATCAAAACCAGGCAAAAACCAGGCATTCCCCAAAACTCCTGTTGGCTGTAGGTGACCAACAGATTGTGCACATGTAACCTTAGGTATAACCACAGCTGCACAAATCACATTTGTTTTCACAGGGTATTCTGAGAAAAACCTTGACTTGTTCACATCAATGTTCTGCTTTTGTGCTCTAAGTTGATTGTATGGGTGGAAATTGTAGCAGTACCTGTGTGCTGTGAAAAGCCACAACAAATAAATAAAGAGTGAGGCTGATTAATGTAAAGCTTTTGATAATTTCAGTATTCTTTGAGCATTCCAGGTTTAACCTGTCACTCCTGTGAACTGAGCCAAATCAAATAACTTTAAGGGAATGAAAGGAGCATGTGAACTAAGCATCAGGTACACGTTAAAAGTGTGTAATAATATATAGTGGAAAAATTTAGTGTTTAATGTTTTAGAAAATAGTAGTATATATAAAGTAAGACAAGTTTTAGGATAGAAGTTAGGTTGTACTTTACCTTTTTTATGAGTTTAAGTAGTATTATAATTAATAGATTGTAATTAAATTATAAAAACAGGTAAATTTATTAATTGTAATGAAATTGAAAAGTCTATATTACAGATTATAAGTATTTTTTAGGTTTAAAGTAAAAATAATTTAAGTATTATTTTTAATTAGATATTTTACCTTTAAAAAAACACAGTTGTCTACGTATTGTAAAATTTACATTTTGTGAGACTATAATGGAGATAAGAATTAGAATAGATAATTATAATAGATAAGAATTAATAAATATTTGAATTTCAACAAAAAATACCATCTCACACATTTAGCTTGCAACAACCTTTACCCCAGAGCAGCCCATGTGATTTGCTAGAGAACACCCAGAACCATCCCCTGGATTATTCCTGGCTGGCAGCCTGGGACCTCAAGGACATACTTTTGCATGACCTGCCATCACTGCCCAGGATGAAGCCAGTCCTGCAGCGACAGGTCCTTGCTTTGTGGCTGCTGCTGAGCAGGCAGATGTGGGAGCATCCCCCTGGCATCCCAGACGGATCCAACTCACACGCGTGGCTTCTGACTATGGCAAGAGGAAAACAGCTCACATCATTGAGGGCATGGCAATTACATCAGCATGGGGAGGGGCTAGACAGAGGGAAAGCACAATAAAAGGGGGTTTGTGTCACAAGAAATCACTCCCCAAAATATAACTGCTAAGGAAGGTGTTTTTCAGAGATGCTGAGCAGGCAGATGTGGGAGCATCCCCTGGCATTCCAGATGGATCCAACTCACACGCGTGGCTTCTGACTATGGCAAGGGGAAAACAGCTCACATCACTGAAAGCAAGACAATTACATCATTATGGGGAGGGGTTACACAGAGAGAAAGCATAGGGAAAGGGGGTTTGTGTCACAAGAAATCTTTCCCCAGGATATAACTGTGGCATTCACATTCTCTGAAAAAAATCCTTTCACCCTGAGGAGCCTCAGAGAAAAGGAAAACAATTCTTATGTCATTTGTTTCTCCTGTGTTGTGCTCATGTGGAATGTGTTTGGAGATTGTTTACCCACAGAAGATTGTTTCATTGGATTCTGGTGTCAGTTGTTTTCACTCTTTGGCCACTCAGAACTAAAAGTCATTATTATTTTTTTAGCATTGAGTAAGTATCCTTTCTGTATTCTTTAGTATAATATAGTTTAGTATTCTTTAATTAAATATAGTATAATAAAGTAATAAATTAGCCTTCTGAGAACATGGAGTCAGTTTCATCATTCCTGCCTGTGTTGGGGATCCCTGCAAATACAATATATAACTGCTACGGAAGGTGTTTTTTAAAGATGGTATCCGAGCCAGGCCAACAAATCAAAGGGCTATCGTGCCATGTCCATGGCTGTGTGCAGTCACCCCTTTGTGAATGAGCTCCTGCACTGCATTTTCTGGGCAGTGCTTCCCTGAGAGTGCTGACACTTCTCCCCTTTTCCATTTACTGCTTCAGTTAATGGGGTTGGTTGGGGTTTTGTGAGGACAGAGTGCATCCCTTGCCCACACAGTCTGGCATTCCTTCTACTCCATTAAACAGCACCTTTCAGGGCAGACACATATGCTGAAACTGAAAACAGATCAAACCTTGTAGAATTCTTCCATATCTATAGGATCACAGAATGGTTTGGGTTGGAAAGGGCCTTAGTGCCCATTTTATTCCAAACCCCTGCCATTGGCAGGGACACCTTCCACTAAACCAGGGTGTTCCAAGCCCCATCCAACCTGGCCTTGAACACTTCCAGAGATGGGTGCAGATTGGTACAGTTGGGATATAAATCCAGCTGGAGAAGTCAAATGATTCCTTTTCCTTGATTTCATATTTCCAAATGCATGATTCTGTATTAGCAGCCTAATTTTTTTTAACTGTTTAAGGCAATATGCTGAGGAAACAAAACCTACCAGTCTATCTTACATTTTATAAACTGGCTTAAAGCAGAAAAGAGTATTCTAGTTGAAAAAAAAATGTTCTATTCTTCCTACTTTACCTCAAGCTTTTCAGGTTTGTTTCTTTTAAAATAAAGCGATCAAGTGGTTTAGGGTCGATAAGGTTAAAGGTAATACAGAAACTCCACCAAGCTGAGACAGCTGTTACAGAGAATCCTGACAAGCAACAAACATGTCCATTCAAAACAAAAGGAGTAGAGGAGTAATCACAGGATGTAATAAAAGATTACACTGTGCTCATGTCTCTCCTCTACTCAACCTCCCTGACTCCCTCAGGAGTACGAGAGGGATGATTATAGCAAAGAAAGAGTCTTTGCAGCCTCCTTCAGACATTGACATCTGCAAATCAATGTCCTCAGCTCCAGGGTGAAAATTAGTTCACCCACTCTACATCAATTTAGAGTTTGTTCCCACTTCACAAACTTCTTCAGAAGCAGCCATTCTGTTTAGAAACATCGACACTGAGAATTGATGTGTTGGCTTTTCTGTCTAAGCAGTCATGTTAACGATTTATTGTTATCAGTCATGCCAAAAACATTCCCAGAAAGCGTCACAGTAAACATTTTGGATCTTGCTATCTCTGCACAAAGTTCCCAGAGCTCCCACTGATGTTCTGCCTACAGAAAGGATGTGAACAGATTACAGTCATACAGACCTCAGAAACTGCTGTTTTACCAAAAAATTCTCAGATAAAAAAGAGTTCTTTCATTCTAGATGAAAATGAAGATTTCTTTTGCAGATGGCAAAGCTGATATTCACACAAAGCAAGGACACTCTATCAGAATTTCTCTATCTCAGCTCAGCTGCCCACACCTCTTTGGTGCCTTTTTGGTAGCCCCAAAGACAGGAGCCCACCTGAGGTGTGGATCTGTCTGAAAGCAGACCCAGAGATACGAGGAATCTCTGAGGTCTGAGAGCCAAAGCATGTGGACAACACTGGACATCCAACAATCCTGAAGGTGTTAAATTCAGAGTGCTGAGTGCTACAACGTGCAGAGCAGGGCTGGAAATTCTCTGGAATTCTCTGGAAAGGGTTGACTTGGAGCTTGGGAAAAGTGGAACAACCACACAAAACTCAAGGAACACAAAGTTGTGCAGCAATGACAAATTTTCATTCCATCTTCAGATACCTTTTTCTGGTAGGAACTTTTTGACTGCACAAGCACTCCCTATCTTTTTGTGCTTTCTGGAGAGAGGAAATTTGATCTTACCTGCTGCTTGTGTCCTCTTCTGGAACACACGGATCTCTTTGGCATTGTCCAGCCTGGCAAGAGCCTGGACATCAGTACCATTGTACCTGTGGATTCGTAAAATGCTGAGGCTGTCTGAATTTACTGTATACAAATAGTTCTCAAACACTGCCAAGCCACAAAGATGCCTCATCTGGAAAAGAAACAAATGGTATTATTTTAGCTAAAAATTTTAGGCGTATCTGCGAGTTGTAAATGTCAAACACTGCTGTGGATTGTATGTGTTAAACTGCACAAAAGGCTTTCTGAGTACTTGTAAATAATAAACACCAATTACACTAAAAGAATAGTTCACATATTTGTAGTCTGAATTTTATAATTAGAAAAGCTTTGTACAAGAAAGGTAGAAAATTCAAATTATTTATCAATCTAAATTCCTTTACTCTAGAATTTTAATTACCCAGTTTCTCTGTTTTTTAAATTAAAATCTACATTCTTGAAGTGCAACAGCTAAATTAGTATTAACTAATGATCATTAACTAATAGTAACTAAGGTAAATTAACTATTATTAACTAAGAAATATACCAAACTTAGAAATTTAAAACACACTTCACAGGTGTAATTGATCCATTTTTAAAAATTATTTTATGATCAAATCAGGGAAAATGGTACAAGATATACCTGCTGAACATTTTCTTGAGAAAATATTTTATAATAAATAAATTCTGTGAGCTCTGCTATGTTCCTTTTGTTTTGGTGTCTCTGAATATGGTGGTGACCACTTGACAGTGCTTGTTTATGAAAAAGTGAATTCTAAAATTGTGATAATCTCTGATGAGTCTGGTGCATTGATAAAAAATTACCTAATAGCTGGTAGTTAGACAATCACAACTCAAACACAAAGTGTTCAATAATTTAGAGGCTGTGCTTGATTTATAGATTTAGAAAATGTAAAATATCTCACTGGCAATTTTGAAAACTGAACAAATTAAAGAAAATGCTTTTGGCAGATGTTCCAATATTCACAGGCTGAATATCTTATTACTTTAACCATTCAATTGGTCACCACAAAGTATTTCCTTATCTCATTCACTCCCAAATTCAGACACACGTCACAAAAACCCAATCCAAACAAAAAAAACCCTGTTGTGCATCAAATATTTCAGTCATTCTGGAAATTATAGCACAGTTGGCCAAGTCTTACCATTGTATTCTGTTTTCACCCAGAAAAAGGAATAATTATTGACATCATTGGAAGCATTTGATAAGGACCCAATAGAAATTCAATGCAATTATAGTAAGATGGAAAATAAAACAGCCTTGAAAATAAAGCCACATCTGTACCAAACTGTGGAATTCTCCCTTGAATTACAATCCTTTCTTCCATACTTCCATTTGCACTCATGGAAATCTTTATCATTTATCTCCCATGAGTGTTTCTTTATTAAAACTATTAAAGCTATGTGGCTCATTTTGCAATGCTTTTTACAATGATCTAATTATTTGTATTTATTTTTTAATTTGTTGGGTTTTTAACATCTCATGAAGCTTTCCAGCAACCCTGTGCATGAGTGAAAACATTACTGGTTTGTCCTTTGAAAGCCAGGAAGGCTGTCAACCACAGAATCCAGTTTTGTTTGGAAAACACATCTTTGACATATTTGTACTTACACAATAAACTTTAGTCCCTAAAAATTCTTGGGAACAGTTTTATGGTCTGCTGTTTATTTGCACTAATGAGGAGTGATTTGGAGAAACAATCATTCTAGATCATGGCACATGCAGTGCAAAATATACTGACATTACCAATTCTTCATTTGAGTGGAAAGACAATCAATGCCAATTGTGACAACAGGGAGAGGCCAAACTTCTTAAAAACCTTCATCCATTTCAAAAAACAGAGATTTCATTTTTTTAGCTAGTTTTGAGAAAAATTCCTCTGAACTTGATAAAGTATCCTTTTTTGCATCTAAATTTCAGCAAGAAGAGAAAGAACAAGCATGTCTTCTATGACATAAGTACAGCTCAGTTAGAAGCCTGTATTTTTAATGGCTTCTGAAAATGATTTTAGCTTTTAAAATATCTAATGCAAAATGATACTTAAAAAAAACAAAAACAAAAACAAAAAACCCAAAAGTTTTCAAGACCTCTTGTTCCAGAACTGGTTAAAGACTGGGGATAGATTGGCAGAAATAGGAAGGGGTTTGCCAAACTACCACTTTGATTGCTTTTTTGTCACATTTTCTGCCTCTTTTTAGTTAACAGTCTAACCAGTTTCATTTTCCTAAACACTGATTTCTTGGAAACAACAAATGACAGAAGAACTGGTAAAATATTTCTTCTTTTTGAACATTTTTTCATTCCCTGTTTAAACTCAGGCAGAAATATATGCAAACTTGGTGCCCACACCTGGCAGTTCAGGTAGGACAGAACAGTTTGCTCTTTGCTGTTTTTCCCTGGATTTACATGAAACTCACAAATGCCAGAGAACTTTTCCACTCTCCAGGCTAATGGATTGAAATGCTCCTGCTCTAAGACTCACAGTCCCAGAGTTTGTATTAATGACTCTGAACATGAGGATCAGCATGAAAAGCATCAGTGCCACCAACAAAAATAAGATTTAAGGGCATTCACATTAGTGTGAATGGGTGAATAGCTTTTGCTATTCTATTTCACATTACTGTGCCTGTTAGTCTCTCCTTCCTGAGTGGGTGAGGACATCTTGTCATTAATGATTTATCTCCCTGCACCTTTCCACCCCAGATTTTCCCTCCTGAAGTCTTTAGCAATGGTGACTTACAAGGTGCATTGTTAATGACACTCTGCTTGGAAATATTGATAAGTTGCAAAATTGCTAAATTGCAGATAAACCAAAGCATGTAGCTGCAACTTTAAATTCCAACACATCTGAATTAAAAAGGTTAAAAATTACAAAATTCTTGTAGCTGCAAGCATGGTGTGCATTCATTTATTGATATCATTACTTTTTACTGATTTACAAATAAATACCTACTTGTCTGCCTTTAGCAATTGTGTGCCTCCTTCTCCCCTGATAGTCAACAACTTCCACACTCTCCAGATAGATGTCAAGCCAGTACACATATTTATTGATGAGGTCCAGTGCCAGAGCAGTTGGCTGTTCAATTTTTGAGTCTACTATCCACGTCCTGTTCATTCCATCCATGTCACATCTCTCCACCTTGGCAGTGTTCCCGTAGTCTGTAAAGAAAAGCTTGCTGTTGAAAGAAAATAAGATGTTGTAAGTTTTAAAGGGTGTGAGCAGAGTGCAAAGCTCCTGCTGGCTCTGGAAAAAGGAAGTTTTCATTCTTTGTCATTTCAATTTCCTAAAGACCCCATAATTATTTTTAAAATTCACCATATCCTCCTAACAAATTAACAATTACACAGAATTATCTTTAAAATTTAAAGCACAGAAGTTCTAAATGCATTGCCTTACAAAACAGATGCACCATGTAACACACTAAAATTACCATCTTAAATTCATTTTTAACCACTATTTGCAGAAAATGGTGGGATAGTTACAGATAACAGTGACAAAAGCACAAAGCACTCAGGTTGTCTGGTGAACAGTTATTGCACATCAGCTATAACAAACACAGGGATCCCCACTGTCAGGTGCTTTAACATCTATTTCTGGAGGAGCTGCTTTAATCTGTAGCACATTTGTCCCCAGCCTTGGAAAGGTGCTCAGGTTTCAAAATGCTTCCACAAATCCAGTGAGCCATTCCATCCAGGAAAATTGGGAAACTATCAAAGGCTTAAAACTGCTGCTAAAGCTCCCTAACCCAATGCCTGATTAGCATTCACTGGGTTTAGCAAATCAATTCTGATTAACCCGATGATATTTTAACAGGATTACCTATTTGTGAGAACAAATTACACTGGCAGGCTCAGGACCACCTTGCCATGACTTTAACATGCTCTAAAGAATAATCTGATTCCAGCCTGAATGCTACTGAAACCACTTTGAGAACAAGGATTTCATTATCCAATGAAGTGAATTATCTCCTAGTTATTATCACTAATGGGAATAACTTTGGATCAACAGCACATAAAACTTCAGATATCTTTATGTGACAGAGCAGTAAATTACAGCCTTGTAACTTCTCATAAAAATCCAGTTTTAGGCTATTTGCTCAACAGCAGAATGAAACCCACAACCTTTTATTTTCAGTCTTCAAATAAATAAGAATATATTTTAGAGGTAAAGTGTTTCAAGTGCAAAAAATAAAATAGAAAAAAAACTATACAACAACTTTTTAAAAAAGTAAAGACATTAGAATAATCTATAGACTATGTGCAGGAGCTGTCAAATGCCAAAATGAATTGATCTCAGAATCATAAAATAGGGCTGGAGGAGACTTTGAAAGGTCATGTAGTCCATCACCAGGCATAAGGCAGAATAAACTTTACCTATAACATTCCTGAGGGATAACTCCATTCCTGACAGGGATTTCTATTTATCAAAATAATTCCAAATTCCTGTCCTGTCCTTCATTGTCATCCCAGCTGTACTCTAAGAATATATTTAAAAACACAAACTTAACATCCAGGTCTATATAAATCAAAATGTCCGTAGTATGGAATATTTGCAAAGTAAAATCATGCCTGAAAAGCAAAAGTAATTTGGACTGAAAACAGAAAAAAAAAAAAAAAAAAAAAAAAGTGTATATAGCAGTATATATATTTATTTATGTATGTATTCAGATCATCAGAAATAACAAGGCCAACACCTATATATATTTAAAATAAGTTGTTAAAATGTTCTATGTACTCCAGACCACAATCTGTACTTCTGGGGATTTGATTTATGTTATGTAATGGAACTTTGTATCTCAATATTCAATAATTCAAATAAAGCTCATTTTGAAATCATAGAACCAACTGGGCTTGCTGGGATCAGACATTCATGTATAAATAAATATATAAACATACATTTATGTAAATACACATCCAGACACACAGCAGTTACAAACACCTGAGTTTTGACTTCACACTGGCTCTTCTGCATTGTGTTTGGTTTAATTATTAAATTAACATTTGTAAAGATTAAAATAAAAGTTAAATAGAAAAAAAATATATTAGCTTTTACAACAAAACTATATTTTCAGATCAGACAAGAAATTAAATGTTTTTACATCAATAGCAAATAGATCCAGTAAGAAACATCTAAGAATTGGGAATATTTAAGAATTTAAGAAGTTACTCCAGCTTTGTGGAATAGGGGGTCAATTTTTTTTTTTTTCTCAATATCTGCCTTATAACAACATCATTTGTGCAAGTTATCATGATTTCATGTGTAAATTACACTCTTTTTACTCTAAAAATCATTATTCTTCTCCTTGAGACTGACAAAAATGAAAGTTTATAATTAAAGGAAGAGGTAAAAGACAGAACAAGGAAGTAGTTCCCTAAGTGCTGCTGCATGATCAAAGTGCTCTGAAAATTAAATTAACAAAATTAAATGCTTTACTGCGTAATCTTTAAATGCAGTTCTGTATTTAATGACTACCACAGATTTTTAGAGTGAGGTTTAAAGCAGAAGTGCATTTTTAACACAGGAAGTTGACCCACAATTACACTGTGCTGTCTTTGCCTTGGGAGCTCTAAAGGATGCACTGTACAATATTTATTTCAGCTCTAGGCTAATTTCTGTGCTCACAAACGGTGCTGGGTTTGCCTCACCATTTTCAGCAGAGGGCAATGAAATCTTGTATCCATTTACAAAGCAATTTTGGGAGGAAAACTGAGCGTGCATGTCCCTGCAGAGCCCAGCTCAGGGCACTGGGGCTCACAGAGAGCTGAGCCCACTGCAGCATTAATTTCCTTAGACTGCCAATGGGGCTAATTGATTGCTAATTGAGGCTGCTGCAACAGCACAAAAGTTGGCACTAGACAGAATTTTATTAAGGCAGGTTATCTTTTGAAAGGTATAGACTTCACGTGTGGAAATTCGGAATTCTGCCTCTAGTTAAACAACAACAAAAAGAGGAATCTTCTTCATCAAGTCCTGGTGCTTTGCAGGACTTGATGAAGTCAAGTATTAAACTCAAAAGAATTCTGTTGTTTTGACTCTTCCAGAATGGTTTCACTGTGGTCCCAGCAGTTGTGAATCTCCATCTAATAACTAATGGTGATATCTTCCAGGCTGAATTACACAGACTGATTTCTGCAGCAGTTTATTTGGCTTAAACAGCTATTTTCACCCGTCCTCCTCTCCACAGCTATTTCTAGATGGAAATCAAACTCTTTCCCTCTGCCTAGCAGCTAGAGATAAGCAAGGCAAGGCAGACCTCCTCCCCTCATAAGCCAGGCCCTTTCTGCTGCCCTCCTGTGCAGTTATCCCAATTTTAGGTCAGTGATTTACAGGCATGGCACTGGGGTTGCTGTTCCAGAGCTGAGTTCAGTGGGGTCTGCACAGCACCCAGCACCAGCTGGAGACTCAGCCATCCCTGGATGACATTTGCTATTTTCACAGCTCTGTTACACTGTTGATATAAACTCATCCTTCCCTCTCTTACGTGCACCCTCATCAGTCCAACAACTGAGTCTTAAAAAGTGATGGCTGGAGCTTTTCCAGAGAGTTTGGTTCCAGCTAGGAATAAATACACAGGGACTATTCTGTCCACATCTGAGCAAGGACAACTCTCCAGCCTTTTCAAATAATCCTCCCTGACAAACCCACTGACTAAAAAGAGCAAGAAATGTTACCAAACAGAACTAATTCCAGAGGAACAGAATGCTGCCATGAGACAAAAGTGACAGTGAACTGCCCAGTCCCTGCTCTCACATTCATCTTTCCTTCATTATCAAGCCTCAAAAATATGTAAGGAGGGCCTCAAAAGGGCTGTTGTTCTCCTTACAGACATCTGTAAGATAGTTACTGCCTTATTTCAGCAGCCAAACCCCTTATCACCACTGGTTTTGCCCAGAACCTTCTCTCATCACTTTTGTTTTCCAAGCTTTCAGTCACCTCCTTCATAATCCACCTATTTAATTAGCTGAGAAAGAATTGTTTTCCCTGTAAAGCGACATTTGGGCACTTGCATGACTAAGAACTAGAAATTTCTAATGCACCTAAGATGCTAAACACTACAGAACAATCAGAGTTTGGGGAGCAAAAATAAAAATTCTGGATCTCCTTGACAAAAAAACAATGAAATATTATAGGAAGCAAATTAGTAAAGTATATATAGAAAAAGAGGTAAAGTTACTGCTATGGACAAGACCTAACTAGACTAAAGTAGATGATTCCTAGCACACCTCTACAGAAGTCATGAGTGGAAAGGACAGGGTTTAATTTTTAGAAATTACACTGAGAGGGTAACTTTCAAGACAGAAGGCAACTAAAGATATTCAGTTGATCTTAGCAAAATGAACAAGTCACAAGAAGTTAGAGGTTTTTTACCAATTTAGGAGCAGGATTATGATGTGGGGAAAAAAATTTGAATTGGAATTAAGAGAAATGCTGTGCAATTTAATTGTTTGAAGCATAATGAGAACAGCATTGGCGTTGAGTGGCACCATCCAGATTTACTGCAGGACAAATAAGAAAACTAAAATTGTGGGGACTGTGGTGAGCAAGGAACCTCCTTCAGAGGAGATGATCAAAGCAGCTAATTAAAAGGATGTGTGAGAACACCCCTGGGGTTCTCTGCAGCCTGTGCTGTGAGAATTCACTGACTGCATTCTCAGAAGGGCACTGCCACACAGTCCTGTGTCTGATTTCTACTGCATTTCAAAAAATGAATGTGATTTGATTGAGTTTACATCACATCTAATTCATAATAAGCTTTATATCATGGTCCAGAAGCATTTTTAATTTTGATTATTTTTAGGTTGGTTTCTGGGTTCAACAGTTTTCTTTTTCATTCACATCTAAAGCAAAAGAAATGGGTCACCCTCAGATTTGGCCCATTTTTGGTAATAAATGATCCATGGCCCTCAGTGTCCCAGACAGATTTTAGGAACTTGAAGAGCACTGTTTGCTAGACACACACACATTGAAAGCAATTCCAGGTTTGGGGCAAAGGGAAATTTTTCCCCAGAGGAGGAACTGAAATACCACTGCATTTGGGGATTTGGGTTTCTCCTTCCTCTGCTTCTTTCCAGCACAAGGCAGCATCCATCACCTGGAGGATAATTTCCCACACTATTTTGGGGGATTAGAAACTCTCTGGCTCTCCAGCAAAGTGCCTTATTTTTTATTTTATTTTTTTTTTTTAACTGATATTGGAAGGAAATATGAAGTGGATGTTTTTGTGCTGCACGGGAGTGAAATTCTATTAAAGTTCCTCTGTGATTTCGGCAGCGCAAAGGAGGACATGTGTTCCAAATGTTCCTGGCATTTTGGAAATCTAGCAGTGAGTGAAATAATAATGGTTTCTCCTCCTAGAGAGCTGCAGATTTAGTGCCAGGCAGGAAGCAGTGCAGGGTCAGGCTGCAGATAAAAGGAAAACCCAGTCAGACAACTCATTCTCAGCACGCAGAGCCCAGCTCCACTCACTGCTTGCTGCACAGCAACAGGCAAAAATCAGCAAAACTCAGCCCCCAGGGGGGACATTTGTCATGAAATACACTCTCTTTGCAGGGAAATTGCCAATTCAAACAAAAGTTTTCTTATTTGAAGCAACAGGGGTGGAGGCCTGAGCAGCAAATGGGGAAAGTAGCTGAGAATTTGGGGATGGATTAAAATCAAAGCCAATATTGTTCACTGCTAAAGATACAAGTTGTCATAATTTTTGGTTTTTGTTTCTGTTTAAACTGTTCATGATCCATTTATAAAAATCTGCCTGTTAGAAAGCTAAATTGGTTTGCCATCAACAGGTCCCCCCTTCTCCCATTTCCTTACAGACACAGAAATGTGAATTTCCAGGAGTTATAAAGTGAAAACAATTTGCCAATCAAGTATGGTTGTTTATTATATTGTTATGACTGTACTCCACAATTGTTTTAGCAATCCTGCATGTTATTCTCCAAGTTTGATCCCTTCCAGTACAGAGGGTATAAAACCCTTTACTTTATTTGTCTTAGGGATGTCAATCAAATATACATATTTA
>JAHXMQ010012342.1:32466446-32479646 GCA_020466415.1 Ammodramus savannarum pratensis
ACCACCAGGTGAGAAAGCTGCTCATGCTGCTTTATGAACACAAAACTAAACAATTAAACTTACAATTTAACCACTCAAATCAAGGCAATTCCTATAAAGCAGGATAGGAACTTCTGCATGTATTCCAGGATAAATTTTTGGTATCGAAATACCTTCAAAACCCAATTTGCAGTTTCATTTGCAGCAAATCCTCTATAACAAGAAAACAAAACTTCCTAGAAGTTATGTTTTGACCCATTTTCCTTACAGTTTCTCAAATTCCTCCAAGTGGAGAAACAAAACAAAGGGTTACTTTGGTAATGATTCAGCCATACTTTTAAATAGCAGCACGGAAATGTTAGTAAATAGAATTATTGACATTTATTCCTCTAGCTCAGCATTCTTTGACATTATAAGCTTACAGACCTGCACACACACATCCTGATGTGAAATTCAAGCCTGAACCTTGAATTCCTTGCAGACAGACAGTCCCAAGTGTCCTAATGATAGAAGGGCTTCTACATCAGTTAAATACTAAGGTTGCCTCAGACTTGAATTTTTCCTCTATTTACCAATATCTGCTAATTAAAATTATTTTCCCTGTTCTTTATTTAATAAAAATTAAAATCTACCTAGCAATTCTACCAGTCTTATATAGGAATAGTATAGATTTTCTCTTCTAGAATAGGTTACCACCGTTCCTGCAAGTTTTACAAAGGCCATGAGGTTTTTTATATTTCTTTATTTCCTATTAATATTCTCAGATTTCCTCCAGCTTTTCTCTGTTTTCCACCAAAAGGAGTCATATTGCAGCTGAGCTCAGCAAAGCATATTCACCCTACTGAGCACAGAAACAAGGCCACTGACATGCAAGAAACCTCAGGAAAAAAAAATAAAATTGGAAAATCAATATATATTAAAAAATAGCCATCCATGTAATCAGCCCTGAGGAAACAGCAGCTCCATCAGGATGATATCATCACACTGCTAATGAATTAACTGAATTGACTGAATTCATCATTTCTGTTACTCTGGGTGGTTCTGGTTAATCCAGAGCAAGAGTAATGGACTCAATGATCCTTTTGGGTCCCTTCCAACTCAGAATATTCTATGATTTAGTGGTTTTATGCTTCAAACATGGCATCTACACAGGCAGTTATTTATCTTGTGGGAAGAAAGGAAAGAATGGCATGGCAAGAACTTAGAAAATTCATGTTTTGTGCAACTCTACACTACTGCAATGCTGAGACTCAGCTAAAAACCACAAGAAAGATGTGGGCTGCACTAGGAGAACAGATTTGGAAAACTTTATAACACAATAATACACTATCTGTGTTAAACATGAGCTTTTTCTCCTGTTTTAATTTTCTCCATTTTAGACGAAAAAAAATCTCTATCAATATCTATCTATGGAAAATTTCAGATCTAGACTAATGCAAGTACATCTAAAAACAAACACAAAAAAAGGGTCCTTAGCAGCCAGATTTTCAATTCTGTTCTTGCTCTAATTCATATCAGAGCCTGTCTTCAACATAAATGACCTTACAGAGGCTGGTTAGATAATAAGACAATCAGGTAATAAAATAAAAAAAAAAAAAAAAGAAAGGAGACTTCAAATGGACATGAACATTATGTCCATGCATTATGGAGCCTTAAACTCCCATTTATAGTCTCATTCAGAAACAAAGTGGCTTCAATTGCCTTCAGCTTAATTGCTTTCAACTTGAAGAAAATCACTGCTAGGGTGACTTAAAGCATGGAGCTTTTGCCTGGACATCTCAGTTATTAAAGAAAATAAAAAAAATAAAACAAAATAAACCCCAAACAAACCCAACAACAAACTTCAAGACTTCTATTCCAGGGTGAATAACATGTTAACATGTCCATTTCTGGGTCTCCTTAACAAAACAACAACAAAAAAAATTCTAATTTTCTAATTCATAGGTCTATGGTAATTACAGTAAAAGAAGAGCATTTTGAGCAGAAGCTTAATTAGAAGCTTAATTAGTGAAGGGCTGAGGGTGAGGGGTGTGAGGAAAGGAGCAGAGTGAGGACCCCAGCCCACAGGGAGGTGTGAGGCTGGGTGGGAGGATGTGTTGGATCAGCTGTGGATGCCCCCAGGCAGTGGAAATGCAGCTCAGAGTTTGATTTGTGCTGCTCGTGTGCCCAGCCTGGTGTGCTGAGCCACTTCTGATGTTCAGGGCCCCAAAGCAGAGGGCAGGGCTGGTTTGGGTAATGAAGATGCTGAGATAATGAGAACCTGAGCCCCTGAGAGAGGCACCACACTGACCTTGTGCTCCTCTGCACCAAACTTGGGATAAATGAAGAAAAGTTTGACTTACAAGCTATTTTTTTGGTTTTTTTTTGTTGTTTTTTTTTTTTTAATTTTTCTTTTTACGAACCACAGCTATCTTGTAATTCCACAAATGTTTTTTTATCTTGTTCCCACTGATTTCTTTTCATACTTGCTGACACTACTCAAATGTTGTTCCTCTTAGCAGCAATATATGAAATCCATTACTGGGCACATGCTGCATAAGAAAAAAGGCTCACTTTAGTTCATGCTTCACCAGCATTACTCTAGTTAGCTTTTCATTCTCCAGGCACTATTGTTATAACACCAAGCCTCAGAACATCAGTTCTGAACTATTCTAATAACATTGCCAATGTTCACTTTGCCAGCTCTTTCACAAAGGATTATTATCAAAAAATACATCCTTTGTCACTGCTATCAGTACTTTTTTTTAATTCTCTGAATGCAACTGGGATTGGGCACCAAATACAGCCCACCTTCAGGGTATATAAGAAGAGTGGATATTAATTTTACTAATCCATCTTTATTTTCAGCAATGTTTGATTAATGAAAAGGTATGCACAATAGCATACCTTTTTTGTTTGTTTTGTTGGGGTTTTTCTAATAATTTTTTAAGATTCCTTTTCAGGCCATTTTTAAAAGTTTTTTGAAGTGAGTGAGTTTTATATGTATCTTAATCATTACTTGAGAACATGCATGTACCAAACCTGTTCCAGCCTATTCTATTTTTATTGTTTTGATTATATTTGTCCCTTCAATCCAGACCAATAACCTGACATTGTGAATGAGTTCCTTTTTAATGTAGTTAGGTCACATGCTTGATATTTTAATCTCTTTATATTTGTCAGTGACTCTGAGTCCTTTTCCACTGAATTAGCTGACTTTTTCATACAAGCTCATATCTTTGCATGTTCATAGATCAAATTTTATTTATTTTTTAGTTTGCTGTTAAAAAGAACCATAATTTCTCCCATCTTCTATTTGCACATGAATGCAGAATTCTTGTATCACCTTATTTTGGGAAGGAGATCAGTTCTCCACTAGTTAATCTTCTGCTCAAAATGCTCTCCTTTTCTTGGAGAGCATTTACCCTAGATCTATGAATTAGAATTTGGAGTTTTTGGGGGATTTTTTGTGAAGGAGACTCAGAAATGGACATATTATTGTGCTCTTCTATTCATGCAGTGCTCTAATTAATATCAGAACCTGTCTTCAACATAAACATGTCTTCAGCATGTGACAATATCTCTTCTTTTTCTTGCCAAGAGCAGCAGCCCCAAGGTTTCCCAGTGAGCAGATCTGTGCTGCTGCACTGGAATTGAAGTTCTAAGGGAGAAAAGATCCAGGAGGAAATGCAAAGGTGAAAGAATTTTCTGTATCAGTCTAGTTACAACAATTAAAAGATAGAATAGCATGAAACTGGAAGCAGTTGTGTGAAACCTGAGATCAGACAAAAAAAACTTTTTTTTTCATAATTTTCTAGCAAACACTTGAGCTAAAGGGATAAAAAAAACAAGTGGAAATAATTTTTAAAAGTGTTGTTTTGGGTTTTTTTGGTATGATTAAGTATCTTTTCTTCTCTCATCTTATTTTGGCTCCTCTATTACACCTTCTTCAACTGAAAGAAGGAGGCTCCTTCTGAAGGAGGAGGAGGATGAGCAACAAAATATGAATTCTTAATGAAAACTTTCATATTATGATTAGTTATGATTAGTTATTACAAAGTTTTAGTGGTTTTTGGTTTGAGGCATTTTTTTGCTTTTTTTTGTTGGGTTTTTTTTAATAATTTTTTAAGATTCTTTTTCAGGCCATTTTTAAAAGTGTTTTGAAGTGAGTGAGTCTTATATGTATCTTACAGCTCTTTGAAAATCTTTGTGACAAGAAAAGGAGCTGAGCTCTTTTAATAATGGCATGTTATTAAACCACTAATGATTTGGCTGTTTAAAAGTGAGCTGTAATGATTATAAATATCCTCTTTGATCAGCAGAAAATGGTGACTAATCTGATAGGGAAAAAAAAAAAAAAAACAAAAAAAAAAACAACAAAGTTTTAAGACTCAGAGTGTCTCCTAAGCCCAATGGCTGCTATAAAAGCTCAAAGGTAAGAGAGTAAAAAGAGAATAGAACAGGCAGCAGACAATAAGTGCAGATGTTTTATTTTTACCCTGAACTACTCTCCTGTCTAAACAACAATGAAAGAAATAGAGAAAAAATAAATGTATGTCTGACCTCCCTACTTTTTTGAATTTCTACTTTTCCTCCCTTCAAATCTTTCAGCTCCTCACTGATACCTCCAGGCAAACATGAGCTGGATGCAAACTCAGTTCATTTTGCCTAATATAAATTGCATTTATGGTTTGATTTATTTTTTTTTTTTTCGGAAACACATAGGTACAGAAAGAGAAGAAAAACAAAATGACTGTCAATAAATTTGTTTCACAAAGGTCTCTCTCCACCCCTCACCAGCTGATTTCCTCTTTGCTGGCTGTTGGGGATTTATTCATCCAGGATTTCAGGGCTGGCTTTGGGTTCTGTCCCATCAAAACTTCCATCAGAGACCTCACCCACCTTCTGTCCAAAATCCCACCAAGCAGGACAGATCTTACTGACTTCCATGTTTACCTATCCATGATGCCAAGCAGGTTGAGTTGTCAGCTCAAAACTCTTTCTCTTTATACCTTCAATCTCTTTGCCTCACTAAGATCTCTTTTCCATCCTCTGGGATGGCTTCTCCATACCCCAGGAACCATCTCCTGAGCATGGCTCTCTAATAAGGAAAACTTTTCATTCAATGATGGGTAAATTTTTCCAATTTCCTTTGATTTTTACTGAAAAGTGCTCAGTACACCTTGCATTGCATTTTGATCTGACCAGGAAAAGCAAACATCCCACAAGGATGGCCACACACAGCTTGAGAAAAAACATTTGCAACAGCATCTGAACACCCTGATCACAACAGGGGGATGACCAACTCCCAATTTCCTCCTCTTATCTCTACCAGATTTCACAGGGAGTATACATTCAAAAGTAAATCTTAAAAAAAAAAAAAATTAAAAGGCAGAATTAATTATTTCTTATGATTCTTCTCCTAGAACCCTCAAATATGGCATTTTAAAGTTGCTGTTCAACTTTGTTCTTATAAGGAAGCCTGAATTTCAAAATATCTTCTTACCCCCCCTTGCTTCCTGCTGACTTCTGAAATTTTAGACTGAGGCTAATTTCCCTATTGTGTTTTATACAATGACATTGTGTATTTTTAATTATCATTATTATTTTCATACTGTGGTTTTGGTTTGAGCCCCAGAAGAAATCTGTGCTTAGCATCTTCAGAATCAGCGAGGAAGTTCACAGAATAATATTTTTATATTTTTTTCTTGGAATAAATTTCTGAGATGATGAAGTAGACAACTTCAGCTGTTAATTCTTCACTTGTTTCCCTCATTCCCCTTTGTTAATCCCAGAGGTATCAATTGATTGCTATTACAGACTTAAAATGCAGCAGAGTATTTGGGTTTTTTTTGCTGTTGTGCATTTGTTTGTTTTTTCCTGACTCAATAACATTACCAAGAAATGGTACATAACACCATAACACATTAATAACTGTTGTTATTCTTCAATCATCATAACACAATCTCTTCTTGAATGCATTCACAAATGCTGTGTGGAAGAAATAAGTGAAGCCTGTGGGTTTTTTTGTGTTTCTACACCACAGCAGAAAGAAAAGCCGATTAAAAGATTTATTCAAATATTTACATGACACACACTGTTGCAGTATTAAAATGTGAGCTTGCTCCTTTTACAAATCTCTTTAGAAGTCTTTTCTCCCCTTTGTTCCTAATACAACATTTAAATGGCAGTCACAAGTCTGAATGACTCCGGCAATGAGTCAATTGTTCATCCCCTCTGGTTCTTCTCTTCCCTCTCCTCCTCTTCTCCCCCTCAACCCAGAATTTCTTTTACTGACTTCCAGTGTGCCCTGGCAGCCCAGGAACCCACCCAGGTCCTGGCTGATCCAAGCAGAGTGGGGAGGTCAAGGTGAGACCCCACCTGCAGAGCTGCCTCCATCCCTGGCATCCTCAGCACAGGAAGGACCTGGAGCTGCTGGAGCATCTCCTGGAGGACACAGAGATGCTCCAGGGCTGGGGGTGCTCAGAGGGGAAATGGGAAAGCTCTGGAGACACCTCAGAGCCCCTTCCAGAGCCTAAAGGGGCTCCAAGAGAGCTGGAGAGGGACCGGGGACAAGGGATGGAGGGACAGGACACAGGGAATGGCTTCACACTGAAGGAGGGCAGGGTCAGATGGGATATGGGGAAGAGATTTGTTCCTGTGAGGAGGTGAGGCCTGGCTTAGATTGCTCAGAGAAGCTGTGGCTGCCCCATCCCTGGAAGTGTCCAAGGCCAGCTTGGACAGGGCTTGGAGCAACCTGGGACAGTGGAAGGTGTCTCTGACATGACAGAGGGTAGAACAGGCTGAGTTTTAAGGTCCTTCCAACCCAAACTGTTCTGGAATTCTGTGATTCTATGGAGGTTCATGTAGGAGGTGTCTAAACCATTTCCTTACTCCTCACTCTGCTCCACACATCTTTCCAAGCTCCAGCTTTGCTCTGCACGTCCTCTTTGCAATGTCACCCTGTGTAACCTCCAACCACACATCTCCTTATGCCTGAACAGTTTTGTCAGTGGATGCTGCATCAATACCCTCCACATTTCAAACCTCACCTCCTTGAACTTCATCCTTTTCCATAAGCCTGGGAAATAAAGCAGAAAGTTGTGGCTGGCATGGCAAAAAAGCATCACAGCCATTGGTACAAGCTGCACATTTCTGGAACCAGGAGTAGCCCCAAGGCTGCAGCCTTATCTGCTCCTCCTGTCATTTCCCAGCATTCCCAAAGAAATCAGAAAATGGGAATTAAGAAAAATTAAAAACACCCTGGTATCTATATTATTCCATATATTATTCCATATATATGAGATGTCTGAGCAGCATGACCAGGATTGAAGTGTTGGGAGGGAACTGCAGCACATCCCCCTGCTCCAAGGAATTTTTGCTCTGTAAAATGGTGCAGCACATTCTCCATGGCCATTGTGGTGCAGTGCAAGGCAACAATTTGCCTTGAACACTGGAGGCAATTAAGTAGACATATTTACAGAATAAATATGAGGATATACACAGTTAGCATTCCACAATATTAATTCCTAATGTTCCTGAATGCATTCAAATATAACATAGCATGAACCACAGGCATTGCATGCTTCTTATTAAATACAAAGAGATGCAGAGCCATAAAAAAATAAAATGCTCTGTGTAGAGCCATTTAGCTGGTTGTGGCAGAGCTAGGAGAGAACCTAAATCTGATCTATCCTCTTGTGAGTTTTAAATGTGTTACCTTCCCCATCATCAATGCCCGGTGATCAGAGTCTCATGAATATTCCAATGGAATACTGGCTGGAATACTCTGAAAAACCATTCCCCATGAGTACAGCAGACCTGAACTGAGGATCTCAGCTAAACCCATTCAAACCCAGCTTGTATTTGTTTCATGTTGACAGTCAGCAGCACCATCATCAATTTTACACCAATTTCATGGACCAGCAGAAGTAATTGCTTCTGTTCCTTGACCACTGAAGAAAAGAAGTCCTGTATTAAAATTTATCAAAGCTATCAACTGCAGACATATGGAGCCAAACATCTTAGTTCAAAGGCACTTGATAGATAATATATTATTGTAAAACAATTTATTCTCCTTCTCTGTTACCAATTGCCACTTTATTTCCTACTCTCCTTGTCCTTTTCCTTCAGTCCATGTTTCACTGCTGTGTCTGGGCTCTGAAGTGCTCCCAGGGATCACTGGATGCACATTCCCTGCCCCTGGAAATGCTCTCCTTAACACAGGTCTGATACTTACACTGTGCTACCCTTAATTGATAATTAGTTAATGAAAGAGATGAGTACCAGCCCTGCAAAACCCCTAAGTGGGTAAGTTACCAGCTCACTGGGGCAAACAGGTATTTTTCTGGTGGTTGTGCATTAGATCTAGTCTGGAATAACCAAAACATCAAACACAGTTCAGATTGATAAAGTGCTGAAATCCTGCCAAAGTAACGTGCTTGGAAGAGAAACATAACAAATGTGGCTCTTCAAGAGCTGTATGAATAGAAAAAAATCTTTTTTCCCCTCAATTTCAAATTCAGTTTTATGAGAATAAATTTTTATGAAAAGTTCTTTCACTCCCTGTGTGAAAGAGGCTCAGTAGCTCAAGTTCCATTGTAAGCTCACAGGAGAATATATCAAACCATCACCACTAAACATCACACAGAACTTGCAGGCACACTGATGTAAAATTAACCACACTCAGAAAACATATTCCTGAGTGCAGTGAGGGGAACCATTTGGAATGAGCAAATTTTCCACCATGTTTCATGGATAAAATCAGAATTTCTGGTTCATGCCATGACTGAACTCCTAACACACAGATGTGAACGTGCAAGAATAGCAGGGCTTGACCCTGTGCTACTACAGGAAGTTTATCACAGACATAAAGGCTTGGGATCACACTCTGAATTTTTTAGAATTGGAAATAGTCCCCTCTGAGTGAGCAGCAACTCATTCAGAGCTCAACTTGCACTATGGATGGCTTTGTAATTTTTTAAATAAAATAAACCCACTAAGTTATGAAGAGAGCAGTACCACCCTAAAACTCTGACACCAAAGTAAGTTGCAACTACAATCAGCATGAAAGGCTTAAAAGAAAAAAAGGACAGAAAACAGAAGACAAAAGAAAGGATCAGGAGATGTTTTTTTAAATAGCCAGGATGCTTTTTCATTATCTGTTTACATTCTGTATCAAAACCTAGTCAAAAACTAACATAATTAATATATAATTGGGGTTTAGCAGTTAAAATGTATGTTAGGTATCCAATTAACAGAACAACATACATCACATAACTAATACAAATGCCAAAAAAAAAAAAGAAAAAAACAGTAATGAAATAACATCTGCAAAACATGCACACTGATAAAATTTTCCACACTATGTTTTCACCACAAAATAAATGGAGATTGCTTAATGGGAATAAGAAACAGTGTAAAATATCATTGTGACCTTTCCTCCAGGCCAGCCCTTCCCTGTCCCCAGAGCAGCCACTCTTCACCTGGCCCTGAGCAGCAATGGTTTGCAGCCAGCAGATAACAATTGAAATCTCTCATTTTTCTGTCCCTCCTCACAAAAGCAAAGGCTTGGGCACAATTCCTACATCCCTGACAGTTAAGATTAGCTAATGACAAGCTTTGGATTCATCCAGTAAATCCAGCAAAGAATATACAAGTAAAGGCATAGAAAAAAGGCTGCTGTCAGCAAATTTGAAAGCTTCAAGTTCTTTCAGATCAGAACTTGCAGAAAATCAATTTCTACATGAATTTTTATTTTTCTTTTTAAACCACTCTGCAGTCAGATCAAGTCAAGCTTACCATCTGCTGCAGAGAGAAATAGAGCTCTACTCAAGATCACATTATCAAACTTCTTTGTAAAGTTTACATGCAAGCTGTTCCTGTCAGAATTGAAGTCATTGTGATAATGCTTCTTAATATTCGTTCAGGCTTTAAATAAAGACTGACAAAAGTCCACATATGGATGACAAGCTGTTCTACTGTAAATATTTTTGTATTTGTTGAGAAGGGGCTTATGGCAGTTTAGGACATATTCCATCAGGGATTTTGGTCTGAACTACTTACGGACTAATAAACAAGGTAAAATCCTTGCTCAAAACCATTACCAAAATTTAGTTATAAATTAATTTGATCCTATTTCTACTCCTATTTAGTAATGCTTTTACATCATTATTGCTTAAAAACTTGTCCCAGCTGGTGGATGTTGTAAATTGGAGGATATTTAATACTCTGTATTTTAAGCAAGGCTTAATTCCCAGCTGGCACTGAAAATAGTTATCTGTGGAACAGAAAATGGTAATTTTACCATTAGAGCTGACCCTCTAAAGAACAGGAAAATTCTTCCACTTTTTTTTTGTGTAAATAAGCTCAGTACACTCATTTCCAATATTCCTGTAAATGAGGGGATAGAGCATAAAAATCCTTCAAAAACTCCTTTCCCACATCCTTTAGTAAGAGGCACAACTTACAGAAAAGCAAACACAAAAGCAAATGTTGTGACAAGCAGGGATTAAATTGCTTTCTCAGTTTTGATTCCATTTTGAGAAGTCACAAGGCACATGCTGCAATAATTATTGCAATTAACACAGGTAACTCTTTGCTCCAAGTTCATTACACGTCATTGCTTTAGTATAGCAACTATGCAATAACTCAATACAGCAAAGGAAAAAGAGTTATTAAAACACTGATGTGAAATAAATCTTAGTGCAAGGAAAGAGCCTTACCCTGCTGTTGGATCAAGAGCTATGGCCTTGGGGTTGCTCAGGTCCAGCTCGATGAGGGTCACACACACTGAGCCGTTCTGGCTGCACACAAAGATCCTGTCGCTGACCTGATCCACAAAGTAAAAATTCCCTGTGATCCAGTCCATTGCTATTTGCTGCACATCTGCCAAAAAAAGGAAAAAAAGAAAAAAAAGAAGAGCTCAGGAGTGCAGTTTCAATCCAAGTAAGTGAGTGCTGGCTGCTCTGCCAGCAGATGCTCCTCTCACTTAAATAGCTCCAGCTGCTTCACATCTATTACAGGGTTTCTAATAAGGAATACAATTCTCAATACACAAATAGGGGTTGGGGAGAATTTTTTCCCTTTTAAGTACAGACATCTGACTGCACCCACAGTGGTTTGAAAGATGCACATTTGTTTTGAGCTCTGTTAAATATTTCTAAGTCTGTCATTGTGATTTTTTTATGGTCTCCTCAGAAGCAGCAGCACTGAGTGATGGTGCACCTGTGAAACAGCTGGAGCACTGGTGGAAAAAGGCTGCTGGGGAAGGCAGCTCTGAAGGCACTCAGATTCTGGATTTAGTGCTCCAGGATGTCTGCCAGACCCTGGGGATGGCAAACTTTAAACCTCACATTTGTAAAGTTTAAAGGAGTTTGTTGGTTATATTTGAAGGGTACTAAAAGCAGACCAGAAATAATTGACAGAAATAAATAAAATGTGATGTGCATGTCTAGAACCACCTTATCTGTTTATTCATTTTCATTTAAAACACTTTTTTCTTGTAGTTCTGGGGTATCTGGAGACACCCTAGATTTCTGATAGTTGCCACAAGGAGTTGCATTGAAGTAAATTTTCTGTGATAATATAGAGACATTCACTGACAAGCAAATTTTCCTTCTCAGGAGTCTGTGGCAGCTCCACAGCACCCTAACACAGCTGCTCCCTCTGTTCTTTTCCTTGTGGGATCCTGGAACCACCCTCTGTAAATCCTTATAAATCCTCCATTTTTCTTATAAATCATCTGACCTGCCCATACACCATCTCAGTGTTACAGTAAGCAAAAGTACAGAGAACTGCAAAGAATATAACTTTATCAATTTTATGTAACTAAGATTTATTTTCTTTCTCTTCTTATTGACAGTATTGCATTGGTACACTCATTGGTAGGACAGAATTAGCTATTCTTTAATAATGAATACTGCAATTAATAGAAAAATATATCCTGTTAAATGTTTTCAATGATCAAAGATTTTTGATTTTTAAAAGTGAAAGATGTTTATTATACTACAGTGCTTTCAAAATAGCGCTAACAAAAGCTGAGATTCTGTCATGATAAAAGAAGATAGATGTGATAAAATATCCTTACACAATTAAACAGAGAAGCTGGTTTGGTGGGGTTTTTTTTAACTTCTAGTTTTCTGTATGCTTATAATCCTTCAGATGGGGGCGTTTCAGGTTTGCTTTGCACAATCCAAAAAAAAAAAAGTTGGCTCCATCACATCCATGCTGCACTGGAGAAAAGTAAATAAACTTGATTGAACAAAAATTGTATTCATTGAGTTTTTGATGATAACTCATGGCTTATGAGCCTTGTACTTAAAACAGACATGGAAGCTCATTTATTGTCCTTCAAAGTGCAGGTAACTTAAATAAGATTTACTCAGTGAAATACCAGGAACACCAACTGTGTCCCACCTCAGCCACCCCATTACACAGTTCACTGCTGTCTCCTGTCTCTCCCATTCCTGCCCTTCCACTGCTCATTTCCCTTTTAATTCAAAGGGAATATTGTTCCTGATAGGTCCCATTACCAAGATCTGCTGAGCCAGAATAAAGAAATGCTCCATTTAGCCCAATATCCAAACTCCAGAGAAGGCCAATGTCACATGCACTGTGAGATATGTGAGCGCTGATATATTTCAGACAATAGGAAGAAAACACCTTTCTTTTTCCCTCCCTTTTTCCAACCAAAATATGGGACATGCTTTTAAAAATTCCAGAAGAAAACTCTGTGCATCTTGAAATCAGTAATAATTAAAGCATTTTCAACATGCCTGCTTACCATTTTTTAAAGTTGGATTTGTGGAATGAAAAAAATTATGGTTTACTGATTCAGGGAGACTTTTGAAAATTACAGATAAGCTCCCGTGTAACAGAAGCATTTCAGAAAATATCTTTTAAATGGGACAAAAGGTACAAAAGGGATCCAATTTCAAACATTTTTAGAAATAAAACTAGTAATTAAATTCCTGCAAGGACAGCTCTAGAAGATTGCTGTAGATGAAAAGTGGATGAAAAGGAACAAGGTTAAGTAGCAGCCTGTTGGAGGAGGGTGTGTTTTTTCTTATTGTGTGAATGTACCTATTTTGAGATAAAAGTGATACATATGTGAAAGGCACATCACACACAGGTTATTGGATTTAACATAACAGTACTTAGAGTTATAAAATGTTTGCTCTGTTCTTTCCTTAGGTTTTTGGTAACATATCACAAGAAATCGCAGCAAACAACTTGTTGTTT
>JAHXMQ010012342.1:32479746-32494692 GCA_020466415.1 Ammodramus savannarum pratensis
ATTGTTCCACTTGTACCCAGTGCTGTAATAAACACACTGCTTTTCAACTTTAATTATTTGAACAGTCATCTGTCCATGCTTCAGTCCTGCTATGCAGAGAACACTTCCCTCCAAACCAGCCCATCACTGTCCTCAGCAATTCCTGTGGGCACTGAGCACATTTGGTTTTTGTGTGTTGGAGTTTGTCTCTGTTCCTGCTCCCCGTGTTGGACACATCCACCTTCTCACCAGAGAAGTTTGTAAAGAATTGTCCAGGTCCACTCCCCCACCAAATGAAATTCTACATGAAATCCCCCCATCTGACAGAGAATGGGTTGTGTGAATCCCATTTTGTCTCCATGGTTTGGCAGCAGTTCTGCATGAAGCTGCTGTGAATGGCTCCCCATCCATCACACGAGTTGCACCCACTGCAAACCACTGAGGAAAGACTCTGGTTGAATTGGGGACTTTTAAAATATATATAAAACTTTTTGTACTCAAGAAATTCCTGAATTCATTTCATGCCTATTTCTGGATTCATATTTAAACCCCACTATGTGCAGATGTCTGGTTCACTCACATCTTTAAAGTAATTAATCTTTTTTTCTTTCATTTGCATGGTTTCAGAAGTCTCTAAAAAGAAATGTTTTCCCTTGAAAACACACATATTTATTCTGTGCAATCTTCTATATAGTTCTGAGAGCTTTTCCTATATTAATAACAGTTTCCTTGGAGCATTTCTGCCAAATGTGATCATCTTTCCTTTATTACTTTCTAAAAACTAGGATTTCCTCTTAGGGACTTCATAAAGAATAGTTAAGACAGCATATAGGTTAAATTCTGCTCTACTTAATGACATTATGTAGACTGTGGGCACAGCAAAAGTGTGTCTGGAAGTGAACTTTTCCTATGTCTTTTAGACACTCAGACATTATTAGACCTTTAGAGAAAATAATAATTTCATATAAGGGCGGCTAAATCTTCAAAGGGTTCTGGAAATATATGTCTTATGGCCAATCCATAGTTTATGGAAATCAGAGAAAAATAGAATGACTCTCTTCTTTTACTTTGATTTTCCAACATATATCTTGTATGAATTATTACATTTATTTCCATTTCAAATCAAGACTTCAGATTTTCAGCAGAAGAGAGGCAAAAGCAGTGACATATTCTTGTATTCTGTTACTGCCTTAATCAAGGATTCTGCCTATGCACTATCTATTAAAATCAGTCTTATATTAACAGATTTCATTTTTCCCAGATGTAGAAACAAAAAATTAGCAAGCTTTTTCCAGTTAAAAGCTTCAGTGTAAACATTCCTTGGTTTTAATGTAAGAACTGATCTGAGCAAACTACTCAGTGGGATTCTGGAGTTGTTGGACTGGTTTTGAGAAACTTCTGAGTGAACTGGGGAATTATTTTGGATGTAATGTAATTAAAATTTGAAATATTCCTTGAAATCTCCATATGCTTCTTGTCAATGATGAAAGAGATAAACTTAGGTTCTATTGCTTTTTATAGTCAATTTTTCCTTAGTCTGGACATTACTGCAATGAAAACTTCCTCATATATGCATATATAAATCAGTATTGAGTTCATATTTAGATTTTCCCCATATTAATATATATATTAAAATATATATATTTGAAAGTGCTTAAAACAATCTTTGTTTTTCACACAGAAATGTTGGGTTGTTTTTTAAGTTTTTGTGGGTTCTTGTTTGTTTTTTCCCCTTTTTTTGAGTTTGTTTTTGGTTTTGTTGATTTGGTTTTTTTTTCTTTTCAAAATTTGATCATAAAGGAAGAATTATTTTGATTGTTTTAAATTACTAATTTTTCTTCTATAACCCCTATATCTCCTTTCTGAATGCAATGTCCAAACTGGCACGGCCAGACTTAGTTTAATTGATTATCTAGTTAAAAAGAAAAAAAGATATAAAATTATATATTTATCAGGGAACAAACCAACTTTATTGCAAAAACAAGCAGAACGCTACTTGGGAATAATTTTTGCCTCCACTGAGTAAAAGCCAAATTTGGAACAAGACAAGGAGCACCAAGACTTTTTCTTTTTCTTCCAATAGCCAGTGATGGTGAGAGGAGGTAAGAAGTGTTAAAACACATAAATGACAAGCTGTGAACCCCTGCAGCACCACTGCCTTTGCTGTGCCACTCTTGTGACATTAATGCTCCTAATTAGCAGCCCAGACAGCCTTGCACTGACACTGTGCCTTGGGAAAGTGAAGCTGGAATGGATTTTCTCTGTGCCTCTTCTACTACCAAGAATTTGCCATAATTCTGTCTGCACTGCCACTTAAAAAATATGATTTTTATTAAAGATGTCACCATTCAATAAGTCAGACACGCTGGTGTCTCAACTTTTAACAGCCATGTCCAGAGTGATTATTACAGAAGTTGAAAAATGAAAAATCAAGTGAAAAATATCCATCCATCTTTTTCAAATTACTCATCCTCAAATATCTGATTCCTCTGAATTAAATCAGCCTTCGAGGATACTCTTTGTGAGAAGCACAATGAAGAACCTAAAATATATCAAATTTAAATAAGCACTTTAAAGCATCTAGACTTCGAGTTCCTCAAAAGAAGAGAAAGCTTTTCTTTGTGGAGTAAAAGCATTTCAATTTCAATCAATTTGGGTACTGACAAAAATATTGTTGGCTTTCTTTCAACCCTGGAGCATAATATACTGCATTAAATACCTATAAATGTGAACACTGAGACAACAGCATTTTCTCCAAGCTAAAGAATTTTCAAAAAATGTAAGAATAATCTAAATATTATGAATACTTAATGAAAGCATCCTGATGGCTCAGAAAGACACAAAGTCTCAGAGATGTGGTTGATTCAGGCAACCTGAGATTCAGGCATTCAGCTTCCCAACAGGTGCAGAGAAGAAAAATTCTGGGCATTTGGTGAGGAACTGGAACAGGTTGTGGCTGTGGCTGGAAGGGGTTGTGGCCCATCCCTGGAAGTGTCCAAGGCCACTTTGGATGGGGCTTGGAACAACCTGGGATAGTGGGAATGTCCCTCATGGAATGAGATGATCCTAGAGGTCTCCTTCAACCCAAACCATTCTGTGATTTCACAATTCTACATTGGCTGAGGTGGAATGTTGAGCAGTTACTGAGAGATAAACATGAAAATACACTTTAATAAACTTCCTTCTTCCACTGGGGATCCAAAAAACCAATATTAACAGCAATGATGACAACAATCATCAGCAACCCCCTCCTCTAACAAATTCCCTAACACAGCACTCAGTGGAAATGTGATGATGCCCCAGATATCTTTGTGCCTTTCCCAGGAATTTTACAGACAAATCTTGCCCTAAATTCCTAAGCATTCTTAAGCATATTTCTTCTTTTACTTTTGTTATAGAATGATTCTATCAGGAAATGCATTGAGCTTCTGGAATGAGGAAGATGAATGGAATTTCTGTTATTGGGCCCTGCATCACAGAGCTGGCTGTGATACCAACAGATTAAAAGAGCAAGGAGAAAGTGTGAAACAACTAAATAAGGGAAAGTGTGAAACAATTAAATAAGGGCCTTGTGAGTGGCCCTATCTTTTAATCCTGACTGTTAAGATTTTTTACAGAGGGTGAATTTGCTGACATCAATCTCATGTCAGAAATAAGTAAGAATGGCTGAAAACCATAACATTCCTAATTTCTGCATTGCTGAGTCTCAAACACATTGCCCAGTGATTGCAAACCTGTAATGGGGTCCCAGTGGCCCATGTACACGCTGAACAATAAAGACAGATTTATAGAGGTACATAGCTGTAACAGCCTTATTTTTTTTTTCTTTCTTTTTAGCTGCACATTCAACAGCTTCTTATAAATCTAGTGAGACTGTAAATCAAACCCAGTTATTTACTTCAGAGCAGTTAAGTCACCCACTGTTAAAATTAAAGCATAATTCAGCTGCAACAGGCATCCCATCAGGCACGTGGCCCTGGAGAGCTGCTGTGGGGATGTGTGGCTGCTCCAGGCTGTGACATTCCCTTCCTCCTGCCACCTCCCACCTCCCCAGGACAGCCCCCTGCAAGGGTTATGAACCCCATAAACCATCATCACACAACAATAAAGACACTTAAAATGTTTTTTTTTTTCCACAGACAGGCTAAGCAGCGGATGATTGCAATGCAAAGAGATGCCAATGAATATATGGAGTTGCTTTCACAATGCAAAGTATTTAATGGAAATGATTTCCAGAGAAGGTTTGAACAGTTTAATACCAGAGGTAAGCAACAGAGCTTTGAGAAATGCTTTTTGGGGAATAATTGAGGAGGGAATCATGTCTGACAACTCTTAAAAATGGGGTGGGCAACCTAGGAAAGGAAACTCACTCTGCACTTTTCTCTGCACTTTTTTTGTTATTGCCTTCTACTTTTTTTTGTAGAAGACAACATTTGTCAGAGAACTCTCATCCACAGGATCCAGATATGCTGCAGGTTCTTGCAGGTAACATGCAGGCCACAATTTTTTAGGATAATTTCATCTGCTACCCACTCTAGTTGCTTTTAGCAATAAATGGTTTAGATAATATGAAATGCAGGACATGCCATGACCCACTGGTGTAAACCATTCCCAAAGGAATGGTTTTTTTTACTCAGTTTTAATCAGAAGCTAATACTAACAGTAGAGTATTTAATTTTGTTATACAGACACTTCACAATGGGCACGAAAGTCTTTGTCTTTATCTTAAACCACAAAAACAACCCAACCAACCAACCAACAAAAAAAACAAACCCAACCTTCCAACTTTACTGCTAAAATAAATAGAACTTTCTTGTAATATAATTAAAATCTGCATATGGAGTCCACTTCAAATCCAGCTTAAGAATTGCAATTTAGACAATCTAAACATATTCTCAATATTAAAAAATATGACCTGCATAGTTAGCAAATATACACCTCATTTTTTCACACAGTATTTTGAAAATAAAATCCTATTATTTATTTTTAGATAAAAATTCCTCTTTTTTAGGGTTGCTAAGGAAAGAAAAAAAAATTCTTCTTTTATTAAGGACATTGAGATTTTTTCTTCATCTTTTCCTTTCTCCTTTCCCCCTAGCAGAGGGATCATCACCCCATCAGCAGGCTGGCACTCCTGCAAGACTCTGAAACCACTGCTCAGCACCTACAAAAGTCATCTGAGAAAAACAAACAAATAAAACCCTTCCTGCCTACCAATGCTGCCAACAGACAATAATAAATGTATGCCATGTAAACATTACCTCATCCTCCCTTTCTCCCTCTCTGTCCTTTTCTTTTTTTTTTAACCCATTTATTACATATTTTCAATATAATAGTAACCTTTGAGGAGAAGACTGTTATTCATTACATGTGACCTCACCAACAAGACAGACAACTGCCCAGACTTAAAATATTGACATTCTTATTGCACTTAAAAATAATAAAAAAAAAATCCTTGTGAACTTATTTCCAGTAATATAAGAAACAAAAATAAAGCATGGCTTTAGATTTATACATAAATTATTTTTCTATCCATTTTCAACCAGACATTGGGCCACTGCTTTTTTTGTTGTTGCTTATTTATTTCTCTCATCACCCCAATATTGCTGTTATTGGTCTACCTGAGCATTATCTTAAACCAGAATGGCTCCATAGATCCCATTAAAAGTCTCATAAATCACTCACACAGCCAGAGCTTCCAGAAATATGACTCCAACTCAATGTGCTTATATGTCAGAGCCTGACCTTTGCTTTAGAAGGTTTCCAGCCCACCCCAGGAAGATGTGAGGCCTTAATCCCACCTGTTCACATCTCCTGAAGCTCCAGGTACCTTGTGCCAACTTCTCCCACGTTGTGTACCCCCAGCATTTCAGTTTTAAACCTCACAATGTTTGTTATTCTCTGTTATTCACAGAATCACCAGGTTGGAAGAGACCTTCAAGATCATCAAGTCCAACTGAGCCCCAACACCTCAATCAACACCCAGTGCCACTTCCAATCTTTTTTTAAACACACCCAGGGATGGTGACTCCACCACCTCCCTGGGCAGCCATCCCAGAACTTTATCACTCTTTCCATAAAAAAAAAATAAAATTCCTAATATCCAACCTGGGCAGGCCATTCCAGAACTTTATCACCCTTTCCATGAAAACCTTTCCTAATATCCAACTTCTATTTCCCTTGACATATTCCACATTTAGAGGGGAAAAGACAAAACACAGCATATTGCCTTTCTTCCTACATCACTGCTCCTTTCATGCAAACAGTAAAACCCAATTGTCCCAACCCATACAAAATGCAGAGGAGAGACACAAATCTGCACATCACCCTCCTCCAGGTCCCCTTGGATTCCCCCTAGCAATGATTTCTACCCATGAAAGTTTTGCCTACCCTGATGTGAGCTCAGTTTTTAATAGTTGAGCGAAGCATGTTTCTAAAACTGACAATTTGCATGCAGCAAATGTTCTATTTGGGAACAGAATTTGGAACATTTGGGATCCCTCTGTGCTGAGGGATCCCAAAGGCAGCACAGGCCATGATGTGACATTGAGTGGAGCAGGGGCTCCAGTGTTTAAAACAAATCTGAATTCTGCAACCAGTTCTACAGACTCAGTGACAAAACAATACCACCTCTGAAGAGTCTTAAAAGGAAAGTACACATTTTCAGTATGTGCACAGGGAAAAGGCACTAAGAGAAAAGGCACTAATATTTTATAACACAGTTTAAATTATATTTATCTCTTTACATATCAGTAGAAAATTGCACTTATCTCCTTGTATATCAATAGAAAAAACTCCCCAAAATTAAAAAGTGTGATAATGCATTTAAGTAAAAGAGCAATAAGTGACATTCAAGACAAGGCCAAAATTAGCAAAAAAAGAGTGAGGGTGTCCTGAACTGTCAATTGTGGCACAGATCCTCAGTCAGCTCATTATTTTTGCTTACACAGTGTGGCAGAAATGTTATGGAATTACACAGGCACAGAGAACCCAAACTTTGTCCCAGCTCAGAACTGTCACAGGGAATGCCTGGCCCAGCACACAGAGTGGCAGCTGCTGGGTGACATGCTGATAACAATCAGGACATTAATTTTGTGCAAGCAAACTGACCCTTTGCATATCCTGTCCTTATCATTTCACTGCATACAATGGTCCCAACATTTTCTTTTTTTCCAGAACAAAGAAAATCAGATTTTGCCTTTAGCAAAAGTGATCTACTTCAGAGAGAACATTTGTTGCAGGCAATTTGTCAGTTTTAGAAACGTGCTTCACTCAACTATAAAAAATGTGTAAGAAAAATGAAGATTTTATTATATTGATCTCAACTGACAAATAGTGAAAAGGACAAACTTTGTTGTTACATTTTATTTATTCTATGATGCGTTTCAAGTTCTACTCCAGAGCTGAAGTCACAAAAAAGCTCTACATCAAATTTCCTCCATCTCAAGTAGAAATCCACGATTTTAGGTATTGAGAACAAAAACAATATTTCCATGATCTGGAGATATTATTAGTTGAGCCAGCCATTGCTTCTGCCAGTCAAAGGAGTTAAAAACTGAAGAAAGCAATCCTATATTAAATCCCCACAATCAGATAGAGGTTTTAATTTGTCATGTCCATCACAATCTAAACAATAATCACAACTTTGCAAAATATGCAATTCATCTTTTCATAAGGGATCCTGAGAAAATGATAAGGAATGAACAAATCCTTTATTCGTTCTGACACACACAAACTTTTTGGTGTGTCTGCCACAGACTCCAGTCCAGCACAGAAACACCCAGGCTGCTGTGAGTACAGAAAGCAGATTAGGCTGGAGCTTAAGGTGCTGTAGCAGCTGGTTTTAATTTCATCACTCATGTAGCTTCTCTTTCAGATTTATTTCCATTAATGCAGTTATTCATTGTTATTCCTTTCTGAACGACATGCTCTCTATTTACCCTTTTCCCTGCAGCAGAACAAAGCATCAGATCAAAACCTGAGTTTCAAACCAGCGATTTCCAGAGGCCACAACTTTGATCAGGAGCTGCATATTTGTGATTTTAGTCTATGAATCCTTTCATTGCATAAGACACACAAACACATCTTTATTTCTTTTTTTTTTTTTTCCTTTTTTCTTTTCCTGCTGCTTCCCCCAAGATTTGCAGCAGTGGAATGTGTGGTTCAGATCTCTGTGTAGCTCAGAGAATTCCTAACCCTGCTCAGGATCATTGCTAACAAAATCCTGTTCCCTCATGGCTTTAGCTGCTGATAAATCCCTCTCTGGGATGGACTTTGGCCTGCAGTTGCTCAAGTGCTTCAGTTTTATATCTAAACATGGTTCCAGTTATGATGCTGGATGTAAACAAACTGTATTTTGGAGTTTATAGTTTTTATGCCCCCTTTGCTCCTGTAAAGGAAAAAGTACTTTCAAAGAAGACACAGACTTTTTAAAGTTCCCTGCAATGTTGGTCTGTGCCTCAGGAAAAAACCTTTAAGAGGCAGAAGAACTCATTTAATGACACAATCCAAAGTGCATCATGAAAAAGATAAAAAGCCCAAAACCAAGAATTCTTGACTTCTTCACTTGACTTCAGTAGTGTGGTTTAGGTTTTTAATGAAGTCTGAATTAAATATTTGCATTAATAAGTAAATATCTGTATGGAAAACTTGCTGTCAATTAGTCTAAATGAAGCAAACTTGGTTAGCAATGTATGTGAGCTGCATTTACAAAGATATTTCACCACTCAAGAAGACAACCATTGGCTAAATCATAAGAGAGATGAAATTTATAGAGACAATAATAAAGTACCAGTAGGAAGCAAAAATAGTTATGCATATGTAATTAGCATCCTGAAATATAAATCATTTATTTTATTGCCATTAAGAAACTTTCCAAGAGTGCATTTGAAGGCTCAAGTCCATAAACAACTTTACTGAAATGGGCAGCTTAAAAGTGCTTGTCTCTTATTTATCTCCTATATCTCTCCTCATTGGAAGAAAGGCAGAAGACAAGCTCCTGGGAATACTGAGGAAATGTGGATTAATTCCAAGAACAGTTCCAGTGGGCACCAAGTAAAGAACAAAATGAAGCCAACATGGTGCAGGTGGATGTCAAAGTTTTTATGGAAAAATGTGAGTCTAATCCCATAAAACATGCAATGATTTATTTTTCCACTTTCTGGAAAAATAAATTACGAGTCAATATGGTTTTTGTTTAACCAATACTTCACTACTATTGCATATGAAGATATAAATGCTTTTGTAAAATATTCACTACAAAACTGTTATTTACATTAGCAGAAACCTAGTTACCTACACATTCCATCTCTATAGTCCCCAAATTTTTTTTTATTCCACCTTAAAAACCTTGTTAACAAAATCAAAATGTTACTGTTTTACAAGCAGCATAATTCAATTTGACAGAGACAAAGAGCCCTCAGAATTCTGACTGATAAAGACAAATTTACGTGGTTGCTGCTACTTTGACAAAAAAGTCCTTTTTTCCTTACAAAACCTTTCAGCTGCTGTGGGAGTTTGCTTGCTTGTTCTTCTGTTTCCTCCCTGGTGCAAGAGCTTCTCTACCCAGTATGGATGGGCTGGGATGTAAGGAAGACATAAAAAGATCCAGTCATGTCCCACTTTAGGACAACAACAAATCTGGAATTAAGAAGGAAGTCCAAAAATGCTGAGCTAAGAAATTGATAAAGCAGGAAAAAGGGAATATGACAATTCAGCACTGATGATTTTTGATCATTTTGCAGAGAGAGCATTCAGGAGACTGATCCAGGCAGAGCCTAGGAGTTTAGAGAAGGGGAAAAAAATACAAAACAAAATAAAAGCAATCCAAAATTTCCACTGAGAAATGCCATTGAGATAAGGCTTTTTATTTCCTGTACTCAGTCTGAGATGAAACTGTCCAGGACACAATTACTGAAGAGTAAATAAAGAAGAACAGATATCAGGCCAGCTTTGCTAGAAACAGAAGACAGACACAGGGTTTTGACCAATGTCAGTGCAAGATCAATTGTGGAAGTTGGATGAGTAACAAAGCTTGAAAAAACAGTAACATCACATGTCTGAACAACTAAAAAAATCCATTTGTGGCAATTAACAGTCAGCTAATAAATAGCTGTGGTGTCAAAAAGGATCAAGAGCAGATCACCTGGCTTTGGAGGGAAATGCCACCAAGTCAGGCTCTCTGCCATGGGAGCTTGGCACTCAAAGTGACACCACACAATGCTGTGGTGACAATACTCAAACCAGTAGAACAATTCCCAAGCCAGATGGGGAAATCTGGGCCCAAAAGATGCAGCAAAACAGACAGATCATCACAAATAATATTTAGAACCCCCTAAAAGAAGAAAGGCCCTCTTAGCGTTTCAGCTACACAGATTATATTTTTAGTGCAAACACCATTGAGAATTGAGGTATAGACCTGATTATATGAATATTATTCATAAAAAAGGAGAATCAATTTGCAGTACACACCACAAAGGATGATGCCCAAGTGATTGTGCTTGCTGGAGCAGAAAGGTGGAAGGAAGAGATATGATCTGCCCTTATCCTTCCACTAACCCTGATAACCATCAAAAAGGCTGTGCAGAACCAAAAATCACCAAAGACAAGGAGCTAAAGAGGGGAGGACACTGATCAAAGGACGGTTCTGTATAGGCCTAAGTCTCCAAAGGACTCTTGGCATTTCAGGGGACAGAAAAACTCTCTGAAAAAGGACAATTATCAGATAGCACCATTTCCTGCACTAAATAAAAGTCCGTACTGTGCTAGGAAAGCACCTTATTGAGGCTGTATCAAATCCTGGATCAAAAGTTCTGTAAGTCCAGGGATACCATAATGAGGAATAAAATAATTGCAAAGAAAGCATTTCCTGTGTCGTGGAGGATAAACATTAAAAAAAAAAAATCTGAAAGCCAAAAAAATATGGAAATTAAAACAAAATGTAAACAGGGAAACACAAAAATCCCAACAGACACTGAAGAAAACATGAGGAAGACTCAGGAAAGGTGGACAGGACACAGATGGACCAAGGATGACCCAAGGGGATCAATCGTGGTTCCCTGAGGAGCATCACCCAGTTCCAGAGCAACAGCCTGTACTGGAACCTGTGTGAGACAACATCCATGAGCCACCTGGGAGAGGACATCAGTAACAAGGTGATGAGGCCCAATAAAAATGAGATTACCAGAACAGCAAAGAGGATGGTCTGTTTGGAAGAACTGCAGGAGCTTAGGAAACTGACTGGCTGGACAGTGAAAGGAGATGGGAAATTATAGTTGAATAAACAATTAATGAGAAAATTGTCCTAGTTTTGTATATTTACTCTTGGCTCTGTCTAGAGCACTTAAGAAAGAGATGTTGGTACTATTAAAAAAAAGAAAAATAAATAAAATTAAAGCCAAAAAGCAAGAAAGTCCACCTTTGGACAAAGAGAGAGAGTCTATTATCCCAAAACCAGCATTTGACCTGTCTTCTCAGAAATGCAAGGACAGCAATGCAAGATCAGTCAGAGATGATCAGTTGACCTCTGTGGAGAAGCCCACACTCAGGAAAATTATTCTGTGGAACTCCCTTAGGACACTGTTCTCATCTCCCATTTAGGTCCCATAACTGATCCAGGTGAGCACTATTAAGGAGCCATGTGAGGTATGAATCACCTCTGACATGAAACTTTCTCCTTTCTGTGCATCTTCAAGGCACATGGGCTGTCTGTCACAGGAGGAAAAGCAAACCCACATCCCACAACAGTGTGACAGCTCTCAGTGCCTGTCTGGAGCCAAGTTTGGGGCAGACTATGTAGGAATAAACACTTTTCCCCCAGATCTTCACAGTTTTGCTCCTGCAGAGTAAGCCAAACTTTGCTCTGATTTTCCATGAATATTCATGTCAATTCACAGGAATTTCTGGCAGGAACACCATCTCCAGTGCTTGGGGTTTCCTTCACTCACTGCGCCTCATCATTGCCAGGGGAAATTACTGCAGCTACTCTGAACACAGCAGCGCTTATGGATAATCACTGCTGAGAAGTGGCTCAGCTCAGGAGGTGGAAGAGCCATTAGAGAGACTAAAATCAGGGAAGGAAACAGTAATGTACCCAAACAGACACTTCTGGATCGTCACATTCCCCGGGCCCGCTGTCAGATGTTCATATCCAAAAAGTGGGAGATCCAAAAAGCCAGCCAGAAGGTCAGGTACAAGGTTCTGGGTCCCACAAGCAAATCCCTCTCCCTCCAGAGACTCCAGCCTCTCCAAACCACCCCCTGTTCCCACAACCTTGGCAAGTAAAATCTGAATTCCTACAGAAGAAACAAGATGTTTCTCTTAATCCAGAGCAGCCCTGTCCAAACACAGCTGCCAAGAGAAAAGCCTGTGCTCCTTCCCAGGTGAGGTGTGATCAGCTGTGGGCACAAAGCACAGGTGGCAAAGCTGAACACAGCACTGCTTGTGCTGTGCTGAGATAACTGAGTGCCAAGGAAAGCTGAATCAAACGTCAGCCAAGCAGAAAATATCATGCATCATCATTGAAGCATCGTCCCAGAAGAGGTTTTGTTATATTCTGCAGAAGAATAGCAGCTAAAACCCAGGTTGTGCTGCCTGGTGCTGGTTTGTAGAGCATGAAAGGAGCTTGTAATTATGAAAGCAAAAAAATGACTCCTAAAATGAGGAAGAAGGAGAATCCTGCATCCAGAGGATGCTGCTCTGGCCACCTCTCAGCTCCCACACACAAAAGCATTAATATAAGATTGTTCATCACAACTTGGAAAGGGCAGAAAATTGGGAGATTTTCCACATTAGAAAGAATTTTTGTTAGTTTGGGCCTAGAGATATCAGTTTAAATAAATGATTGTTCCTGAAAGTCTCACTTTACTCACTGAAGTGGGCTGTGAGGTGTCAAGGAGCACCCCTGTTGCCATGGACAGAGGTTGTTCAAGCTTCCCTTACAGGAGAATCACCTCTGAAAGCCCATTTGGCCCCAGCACTGTCTGCATAAATCTTTCCAAAGAGGAAAATTTCCAGTTTCTCTTCCAAAAACTTCTTGGTCTTAAAAGACAAAGATGAAACAACATGACAATGCCTGGCCTTGGCTGAGACCAAAATGCTGATACTGCTGTGCCCACAGAAAGCTGTCCTTATGTGAGGGGATAAAGCTACCAAACAAGTCCTGAGATAATATTTTAAGGGTGAAATTAACCTAATTACTAAGCATGAGGGGACATCTCTGGAGCTGCATCCTGTTCTCCAGAGCAAAATACACCCAAGGGCAGGCTCAGCCTCTCCTCAGCCTTTCCCCTTCTGCAGAGTGAGACACAGACCAAGTTCCCAGGGCTTCAAAGGATCTGATTCCATCCATCTGGGACTCATCCTCTCCAAAGTGAAGTCACATTGGACTCTTCTGAGGGTGAATGGTAGGGAATTACGGTCCTCTAGTTTCTTTCTTTTGTGAATCCAAAGCTTATGTTCAGTACCTGGAGCTGGTGCTGTATGACCCATCATGAAAATGAAGTCATTTTCATAGTCCCTGCTTTCCTAGATGGAGACTTTCATCTTTAAAGATGATCTGTATTCTTTGTTCCTAACTACAAGACTTACTTGCCTTCACTGGAGAAAACACTTTGAATAAATCTACTTCAAGCAGTCCCAAATCACTTTGTATAGCTGACTTTTCTAGCACTTTTTTGTGTCAAATGCAGATTTTTTTCTCTACTAACAAAATGATTAGAAGATTAGAATAAAAAAGATAAATTCCACAAACACTGCTAAGAAAGCCTTTTATGTTTTTTTTTTTCCTTCTCCTAGTACTTTTAGGAATAACCAATTTCACACAAACACAAAAGAAAGTTTCCTATGAAGAACAGAATGTACCATTTTATGTGAATCACCCCATGGCCATGACCATTTATTTGGCTTGAGCTGGCAGAGAATGCAATTACACTGGAAAACATTTTCCTTGACAGAGTAACAAAATTAATTTCCCTCATCAGGTGTTGTGCTGTATGATGAAGAGAAACAGCAGAAATGACCTGACAGGTAACAGAAGGTGGAGCGAAGAAAAAGGAGAATTTAAAATTAAAACTCAATTTTGCAGCAGCCACAAGATTATCTGACAAATACACCAGGCAGAGCAACACGAGATCCCTGCCATGTCCTGGCAGGAATAACTCCAGGGGTGTACAGAAGATCCTAATTAGGTGAACAAAAGCAAGTTTCATGCTGTTTGTTCCTCTGAGGAGACATGCCCAGACCATGGGGATTGATGCAGCTCCACTGAGCAGCACAGCAGAAGTGTCTGTGGATGTGTGTGCTTGGGAAAAAACACTCCCACAGCTGCATCTGGGAGAGTGTGTCAGTCAGAGCTCCCAAAGTTGTTTTATTGAACTCCCTAAGCACTACTTCACAAATCAAAATCAAAGAAAAAGTCAAAGCAAGTCTCTACAGTCAGTTCATATCCAAGGGAATTATTATTCTTCATCTAAATAAGATTGAACGATTACCATGAAGTTTGAGAAGAATATTAGATATCACAAGCTGCTGTGTGCTTGGCATTATGAAAAATGAGCGGCTCATTAATTCCAGCACTGTGTTCATGTCAAACCCATCCCAGGGCCTTGGTTTTGCAAACAGATGCAGTGCTGCAGGTCTGGCCAGCACAGGATCAGAAATTCCCTGGACATGCAGGGAACAGAGGGACAGGAACACAAGGTGCAAGGCTGAGACCCACTCTGATGGTGCAGACATCATGGCAGAACACACAGAGTTCAAAACAAAGCACGTTTTGCCCAGGACTGTGATTAATTTAATTTGATGATTTTTTTTTTGCTAGTTGGTGTGCTAAATCTGATTCCATTTCATTGTTAGTATTGTCCTAGTAGCAAAGGATGGCTCTCGAACTTTATGTAGCACTATTTTGGCAGAGAAAAAGAAGCCTTTTACATTTCTTCTTCCATTGCACTGCTGGTTTTGTAGCTCCCA
>JAHXMQ010012342.1:32502969-32516186 GCA_020466415.1 Ammodramus savannarum pratensis
CCCCGCAGTAGCAGCGGGTGCCGTTCCTGGTGATGGCACATCTGTGCTGGCAACTCATCTGCTGGCACTTGGGGAGCAGCTCTGGGAATGGACACAGAGCAAGATGTTACTAAATGCTTGTGTTATCCCTAAATCAAGAACTTTAGAAACACTGAAATATGTTTAAGTGCATGTCTCAGGAAGGAAGCAACACTACCGTGTACATCAGCTGGGAATACATCACACATACACATCCTGTAAAGAGCTTGCTATGAAAATTATATGTCAGCAAGTTAAACATTGGAAATCAACATTTTATTTCTATCAAGAGTTGCTCAAAAGTTTATAATTGAGGTGTACTCTTACTCTGCTTAAACATCCATTTTTTGCAGGCTAGTCATAACTATTTTTGGGAAAAAAATAAACCAAAACAATCCTGAAATGGTAACAGTTATGAAAAAAATATTTTTCAAAATTTTTCAGCACCTATAACTTTATTATTCCTTATACCAATTGATTTTCTAACTTTTTTAAGCTTGTTTTGATTTAACGATGCACACAAAACCTTCACACCAGACAATGGGGATACATTCTGATTCAACAATTTAACGCTGGACATGTAATGGATAAACCCATGGAGATTATATATGTCACTACCGCAGACATCCTTCATAGAATCTGCTTAAACACACACAATCAGCACAAGGCATGATGCAAACAAACTGTAGAAATCTTGTAGAAATACAGGCTACAATGTTTACCAGAAGGAAACAACACAAAATCAAACAAAAGCCACTCCAACCCTTCCCAACCTCAAGCTGTGTCCTGTGTTTCAATAATTTTGCTGATCAAAAAAAAAAAAACTGTTTTAATGAACAACACTTTTTTCCCTCCAGGAAAAGGAAAAAAAAAAATTGAGAAACCCAGCTTAAGGAGGTGCTCTGAGGGTATTTTTCAAAACTATGCAGATGAGTCAGAAAATAGCCTGCAAATGGGCAGAGAAATTTCTGCTACAGGGCTGGCTTTAAGTAACTGGGTATGACCTCAGGAAAAAGGGAAATCTGTATTCTAATATGTGAACAGTTTTAATCCATCTGATCATTATTCATTGAGTTCTACTTGGAAGTAACATGAATATGAAGAAGGGTCCCTATCAGCATCTGAGCCCTGGAGCTTCCATGCTGGAGTGATGGCTGCTGTCAAAATTAAGCTGAAATTTTGGGAGAAAAGTGGATGTGGCTGGCACACAAAGTTACTACTTACCTAATGCAACTCATCTGAAAAGAAAGTGGTTTCACACAATTTTCTCAGGGCATTCCCTAGGACTCTGTGCCACACAGCCTACAGACTGCCCAGAGGTCCATAAACCACACACTGTCTAAGTTTGCCCATTTTCCCTGTGGTTTCTGGTATATTTCTCTGCCTTTTGGGCCCCCGTGCATAGCAAGATAATATATTTTGTGGCTGTAGCTGGCTTTGTTGTTTTCTTGTCCCTAGTCTTTAAATCTGCTACATTTTTCCAAGAAAAGTCCCACATAGAGGATAAACTGGAAAGCTTCCCTAAAATGGTTCTGCAGGTTGAGATGCAGAGCTGTTGATTTAATACATCTACCTGAAAAAAATCAACACACACATCTCATTTTCTGAACAAACATGGACCAGCCATCCTTTACCACCTATAATTTTCTTCCTCCAATATTTGGCTGATGCTGCACAGCTAGGGGCTCCTACTGGATGAGAACTGTTTGACTCTCAAACAGGACTTGGTTTGTTTGCAATCTTTCCTTAATGGATGCAGACAGGCAGCAGCTTGAACCAGAACAGAGCTGCACACAGCCAGGAAAGCTGGAGAACAGGGACAATAAATTGGCAAGTGAGGCCCATTTGGGGAAAATTAAAAACAAAATAAAATTAGAATTAAAAAAAAACACAAACAAAAAATCCAACTAAACTTAAAAAACCCAAGCAACAACAACAAAGTCTATCTGCTCATTTTGTATTTCATTAATTTTAAGTTATTGCAGTATCATATGAGTGGTTTATGACAGCAAAATAGTTACATTTTCCTTACAAAACCATTAAAGAACCACTGTTAGCTGCCATCTGTTTCTGACTTCAGACTGACATTTTCCCCTTCTCCCCTAAATTATTCATCAGATCATTTCAAATACAATTTGTTTTTTTATTGTGACAGACACTTTTTGGCCCCAGAAATTTTTGCTCTGTTGCTGATCTGCTAACCCTGCCAGGGGAACCCATAAATGAAAAAGCAAAAAATACAATAACAATTGAGGGTAAGAAGAGATAGAATATAACAAAGTAGAATAGATTAATTGAATATAACAAAATAGAATAGATTAGGACAGAATATCTCATTTGAAAGGGACCTACAATGATCATTTAGTCCAACTGCCTGAGCCCTTCAGGACTGACCAAGATTTAGGGCATGTTCTTAATGCCTCTACCTGATGCCTTTAATAAATAAAACATTAAAGACTAAAATAGCAAATGTATTTTCTACTTCACTAGCTAGTTTGTAACAGCTGTAATAGTGATCCTGAAAACCTTTGGAAGAAAACAGAGTTTGACTGCCTCTGGCAATGTTTGAAATATTGAAGGACAAGCTATGGAAGACAGTGTATACATTTAAGGCTTGGTTAGATTTGTAACAGGTTTCTGGGGAAGTGAGGAGGCAAAGAAAAATCATGAAGCAGAACACTGATATTTTTAATGCTCCAGCTAGGACATTTAAAGAGATAAAAGCCAGGGACTGTCATTTCTTGTCTCTTCTAAGATTCTGCACCCACTTTGATCTCCCTTTCTCAGCCAGAACTGGTTTACAAAGTACACAGGCAGTGAAGAATGAGCATCACTGAGCTTTCCACTTTCATCACAGCTACAGAAACCTCTGCATTTGTCAAAGCCTGGTATTTCAGCTGCAAGATTTAAAGGAAGGAGCTGCACTGAAGGAAACAACAGGAGAGAGCTTTAGAGCTCTCTGGCAGAGCCACAGTTCAAGACAAGGAGCTGCAGAGCAAGCCCTGAGATTTGCAGAAATACCGGGTAGCAGAAGCAGCTGTGAGCATCCTTAGGATGATCTGCTTTCCCCAAACCCAGGGAGCAGTCATTTAGGTCATTTTGTTCAGTGCTTTCTTTCTTCTACAGGAGACATGAAGGGCAGCATTTTTTACTCCCCTGCACCTCCAGGAACTCTCTGAAGTTGTGAGCCAGCTCTGCCACAAAAGCCACCCGTGCCAATCTTGTGCTTCCTGCCTTTCATGCTGCTCTAACTCCAGACAGCTGGTCCCACAGGAGAGCAGTCAGTCAGGCAAAGATGCTGCTGATCTCATCTCCCCTCAAGTGATACACCTTTGACAATGACTCAGAGGAGCTGTAAGCTTCCTGGACAAACTGCTCCCACAGGAATTTGCTGTAATAAAACCCTGCCTTCATTTATTCCTTCTGTGTTCAATGAAACACACTGCTTATCACAGCTCATTCAAGATGAATGATATAAAGAACTAACTTCTCCTGAATGGCTTTTTAATGAAAGGTTTAAGCAATTGATCTGGCTATCCTTTTTGTCAGTTCCTCCTGGGCTGACATGAGGTTCACAAAGGGTTCACACCAGGTTCTCATGCTCAGATGCTTTGGCTGTTTCTACAAAGGGGAAAAGCAGCTCAGCTTGCAGCTTCCTCATAATGAATTTATTTATTTGGTGGCTATTAGGGACTGTCAAAAAAAAAAAAAAAAAAAAAAAAAAAAAAAAACAAACAACCAAAAACACACACACACAAAATACCCCCACAGATTTACCAATGTACCTGTTTGCCACAGTTGAGACAGCCACAGTACACAGAGGATCATCATACAATCCCAGATGTCCTCAACCCATGCATACAGAGTAACACCATAACTCATCTGAAGGCTTCAAGCATGTGCCCTTCTCATTCTTTAGCCCAACCTTTTATACCCCTCATGGTCAATACATTGCACCTGTGTGCCCTCTGCTCCCTTTAGTGATTGGCCAGCACCCCTCACCTCATTACCTTCAATGCTGCTCACCTGCTTCTCACAGCTGTACCCATTGGGGATGAGGCTGGGCCAGCCCCACTCCCAAACACCACAAACTGTCCCTACACCTGTTACCTTTGTCTTTCCAGACAGAGAAAACAACCAAGGTCAGGTTGGATGGAGCCCTGAGCAGCCTCATCAGGTGGAAGGTGTCCCAGGCCTTGGCAGGATGGTGTGGGATGCAGTTAGATGCAACCCAAACCTTTCTGTGATTCTGTATTACATATGAAAGCAGACATGAGGCACACACACAGAGAAAAATGTATTTAGCTGCCATTATTCCTGAACCTCCTGCATGATAATTAAGCCTTTTGGCTGCAATGGGTTCCCAGTTATGTTTCCTATGTACTTCTGTAATATACAAATCATGTCCTGTTCTTTTTGTACTGACAACATTTCAGTACTCTGTGAATTAAAATTGACTGACTCTGTAATGTTGATAAACATCAAAAATACAGAGCTGGTGCATATAAAAGAAACTGGCTGAAGTTTCCATGTTGAAAGTGCCAGACAATACACCAGGGGGATAAAAGCAGAGCTTCTGTTGTCAGTTCAGGAGTTCCCAATTTGAAACAACAAAGGATCCTTGTCACACAGTTCATCAGAGAGTGACCAGGAGCTACCAGTGCAGTGCTGCCTGGGAAAAAGGGAAATGCATCACTGAGAGCACTGGGAGAAACATTTCCCATAGAAAAGTGTTGATGTCAGGGCCCAGGATGCTCCTGAGTGCTTCCCTTCCAGGAGGCAGCTGTGGCAGCTGTGCCCACCCCGATGGGTACAAGGGGAATAAACTCAGCTTTAAGCAGAATCAACTCAGCTTCAAGCAGAATCACAGCCTGAGGGATTAGCAGGGGAATGGAGAGCTGCAATCTGATGGGGAGACTGTGAATTTTCATCTTGATTGGTGCCAGGGGATGAAAATGAAGAGGAATTAGGACTGCTGTCTATGAATATATCAGAGGATCAACAGCAGGGAGAGAGACAATTTAAACTAAAGGGCTATTGGCAGAAGTACAAATGAGTATAAATTGCCCATTAATAAATTCTGGCTGAAAATGAGAAGGTTCTTAGCTATTACCATAATCAGGTTCTGGAACTCCTCTTTGAGCGGGAAGAGCAGGGACAGAAAATAAAAGCTTGCTTTTGACATGGATCATGATAGACCAAGGAAAACCAGCATATGGAAAGGGCCCTGAAGTATCAAAAACCATTTATGTGACCCAGGAGGGTTCCTCAAGCAACATACTATCCAATGCTAAAACACAATTTTTCATTATGGAACTAAGATCCATCCTTTTTTTTCCCCCTTGTATCTGAAATATACCCAAAGGAAAACTTTCAGGAGCTTGTTACTCGACTATTTTTCTAATTGAACTCTGTGTATTCTCTTTCTTTTTTTTTTTCTCTTAAATATTAGTATTCTTTTTGGCATCTTTGTGTTTCATAAATTTACTTGATCTTATCTCTGTTTTATTCAGTTTTTGTGATTCAATATTCATACACTGATGTCTAGACTATTCTTATCACACACATGCCATAAGCCTTATTTTTCTTTTCTAGCTTATGTTTTGAGTTTTTGAAGAACAGCTCTTTCACAAATTAGACTTTGTTATAATCTACTGTAAGTTTTTTGTTTGTTTGTTATTGTTGATGCTAGAGAGACAATATAAAGCTCCATGGATTGCTTCTCTGGCAGAAAAGGGTGGCTTGATTGATAGAATTCAACTGCAGCCTGTTTTTATCTTACATTTGTTGATCACGTTATTAGTTTTTAATATCTTACCACGAAAGCAAAAATGACAGAACTGTAATGAACTTTGTCAGACACCTCAGCCCATAGCTCTGCTATGGTAGATGCAGCACAGAAAAAGAGACAGAAATCAGAGATCACGACCTTACAGCTCCTCTGTGAGTGACCTCTGTCAAATTCAGCAGAAAAGCACAAGGAGTCAAATTTAAAAATGGTGGGGTTTATTAAAACCAATAAAGCAAAAACATCCATTCAGAAAAACAAACTGGGCTGTGTTAAAGACTTAGCTCAAGTCTGTAGCCAGCCCCATCTGCCCTGCCCCAGGATCCACCAGGCAGTGCAGGATTTCTGTACAATTCACAGACAGGGTAATCAGGCCCCAGAATGACAAGTTAAAACTCTGCACCCTGAGCTCTGATAAATTCTAAGTCCTGGGTATAACCCCAAGCCTTTCCCTTCATACTATTGGGATGTCTGAGTTAGGACTGTTGATAGGTAACTCCATGTGCTAAAACTCCTGAGAGCAGAATCTCTTCCTGAGGCTGAAGTGTTACAATAATAATTTTAAGAGAAAGGGAGAAAAATGATGCTTGAGGATGGTTCTTTGTCCTGTGAGGAAGCGAAGGGAGCCGACCCATCCTAACTGATCAGCATTGAACTCCGATTTATTGATTCAGCTTACACACTTTTATAGTAGTGTTAATTAAATTCATACAAATTGCAAAACCCGAGCTCATTATTGGCTACAGATTACACACCAACCCCTCCTCTTGTTTTCAATACCTGTGTTTTCTTATTGAGACCAAAACTTGTTTTCTCATCCTGTTATTGACTGTTCTCAAGGCCTCCATGTTTGTCACCCTGCTTTTTCGTCGCTACCCAAGGACAAGGTGTTTACTGTTGTTAAAAAACAAGCCTGAGAACTTGCTGCTTACAGGAACAAGCCTGAGAACTTGCTGCTTACAGCTGCCTTTTACTTTTTAACCAGCTGTATGTGATTATGGCATGTCTGAACAAAACTCTATAAGCCATGTCTGAACAAAATTCTCCACCAGTCCTGGGTACCAGGCTTCTCCTAAATTTTCCATAATTTTTTTACTGGATAAAATGTATTAACATATTGCTGTATTTCCACCCTTTTTTCATTACTATAGCCATCAGGCAAGTGAGCCTTTTCCCCAGCAGTATTGATTCCACCTGAGAACACAAGATGCAGCAACTGGTGCATCCTGTGGAGGAAAGGATGATGGGCTGTGATGTGTGCACACCCCTGAGGCTCAGGAAACACCTGGGCAGTCTTGGTTGCCTCCTCCTAAACCACTGCTGTGAGGACAATGCTGTCACATGAAGGCTGAGCACTTCATTTTTGCCATGTTAATTATAATTTATTTGTAAAAATGTCATTAATGCACTGTGTCAGAGCTCTCTCATCAGCAGGAGAACCTTGGTCTGCAGCAACAAGTGATGCAGGAAGTTTTACTGGGAAAAGACCAGCACATGGATTGTGCTTCACAATTCCACCTGCTATATCTCAGCCTTCTATTGTATCTTTCCCCACATCACTGTCTATGTGTTGGCAATCAGTCGCTGAACAACTTAATTTGTTATTTTAAATAGACATTACAGCATGTTTGTCTGCTTTATGATTACAGGAAAATTACATATCTTGTTTAATCTGCCTGTCAGTCTGCACACAACCAGGAGTGTCTCACTGTGATTATTGTGCAGTGAAAATGGGCACATCTTGCTGAGTAAGTTCAGGCTGCTTCTGAGTAACAAGGTATTACTTACAAAAGACAGATTTTTTTAATTTATTTTTTTTTTCCTGCAGTCATTTCCAATATATCAGAGAGAAGAAGGAATATTGCAGGAAAAAAAAACAAAAACTGAAAAAAACAAAAAAGCAAAAAAAAACCAAAAAAACCACCCCCCCCCCAAAAAAAACCCACCAAAACAAACAACAACAACAACAAAAAAAACCAAATAAAAAACCCCAAAAACACCAAAAAACACCAAAAAACCAAAACCAAAACAAAACCATTAAATAATACGTTTCCATAACATTCAGCAGTTCTTTTCAGAGTATAACTATCTTAAAAACATCACTGAACAGTATCTCCCTACCCACTTCATGGATAAATTTATTTTTCAAGGATGTACCATTGAAATTTCTGCCTGCCTAAAATCTTGACCTACAATATTTGGCTCAGCTTCAAAACAATTTGTTTTATGTGGTGTTCTTCAACCATAGCATCACACAACACTTTAAAAGATGAGATCAGCAGGTAGGGGGCATGTAGAGAAATATTGCTTCACCCATGGAAATGGCTCATTATCCTGACCTTTTGCTGTTTTAGTTATACCTTGGCTGCCATACACAAGCATAAGCTAAAGAAAAGTTCACCTGGGAAAAAACAAACTGAGTAAATGATTTCATGGCTGAAGAGAGCAATTTATCTGTTTTTTTAACCTGGATATGAGATATAAATTTAAAATATTAGCTATGAGAAGAATACACATTTATTTAAGTTTATATAAACCCATTTATAGTTTTTAGCATATTCAATGCCATTCAATATACCAATTTTCATGGTATTGAGTACATGTTCCTTGAGGTACAGGCAATAATCTTTATGGGTGTCTAATGAGATATGAAGCCTGACAACACTGCACATGTGAAAAGGCCAGAGATGAAAGCAGGGAGTGATAAAGTCTGAAAACGGCAGAATGGAAAAACTGCAGAGAGGTCCAGAAGTCAGCAGGAGCAGATCACCGGGGCTTTTTAATCTGGACTCAGTTGTATAAAATGCATTTCTAGAATTAGCTCACAATTTCTCAGCCTTGTAAGCAAATTGCAGTTCAGAGCCTGAGGAATGCTGGACACCAGAGCAGCAATTTGCTGGCAGGAGCAGAGCAGGCTCTGCTGGGAAAAACGCTCAGGAACGTTTTGTGGCAGTAAAGAATGTTCAGAAGCCTCTCAGGGAGGTCTGGAAATCAAAGTAAAGTTGGAGAAACTGTCCCTGATTGTCTCTTCTGGGCTGTCCCCTCACCTAGGCACACAATTCCACCCAGCTCATCTGGACACTGCATGACAAGGACTTCTAAGTGGAAAAAGTGTGGCTTCCTGTGGTTTTATACATCTTTATTTATGGAAAGAGATTTATTTTATACAGCTTTATTTATGGGAAGGCAGCTCACACTACAGCATCATCAATGCTCAGTGTCTCAAAGCAGTGTCGCTCCCTCATGAGCTCACCCAAAACCCAGGCTGTGTTTTCATTTGTGGATTTCTGGCCATGGTCCAGTCCAATGGCCCACAAAAATCAGCTAGAAATCTCTATAATGTGCCTCAAGTGAATACACCCCAGCGCGGCAATGCCCTGAATACACCCCAGCATGGCAATGCCCTGTTCCCTTCATGTGGCACACCAAGATGTCTCAGTCCTCTTCTGGAGCAACAATTTTTAGAGATAAATAACAAGTTTAGACTCTGTTGTGTTGCGTCATCTAGTGCTATAGATATAATGGTGCAACAGAGCTGGGAAGCTCTGTAATGTTTTAAAACATTACAGAGAGACCAAAAAATATTCATTTTCTTTTACTGATACTTGAGGGAGAAGGAGGTGAAGAAAAAAAAAAAAAAAAAAAAAAAAAAAAAAGCTGGCAACTTTATTTACTTTGCTCGGTTTGTAGTTATGTGGAAAACCATAATTAAATCATCCTGAAATCATAAAAGACACCTATAATAGCTTTTCCCAATGCCCAATTTCATGCCTCTTCATGGAAGTAGTACCTCAGAAATTGCTTCTCTTCGTGAACACAACTACACTTGACAGATAAAATCCTCAAAAAATTGCCAAGCAGAAACCTCAGGCTCATGAGGCAGAGCCTTTCTGGAAACTCAGCCAAGGACTTGGAATCAATTACAAAAATAGCAGCAGGTTCCAGAGAACCAAACATGAGATTCAGTAAGTGGACATTGTTTATGTGAAAACTAAACCCAGTGAAGGATATCAGAAAGGACTTTAAGTTAGAAGCAAAATTAAAAACAGGTAGCAAGGAAAAATTATGCTAGAGAAATAAAAACGCTTATTCAATTGCTGAGTGTTTTTATCTGAAGGAGACAGACACATGTACTCCTGGACTCTGGCAGGGGCTACAATAAGTGACACATTCCCTCACAAGCAGATATTCAGTCACCTAAAGAGGGTGAATATTTAAATTTTTCCTTGCAGCAAGCAGGATGGGATTCAAGTTGACTTTTGGAGCGTTGGAAATGAACGCTCCAAAAGTCACAATGGGAAGTTTGTCCCATTGGAAGTGAACAATTCATGACAAATTCCGCTTTAGGTTTATATTGCTGCTGGTGTCTGGAACCACTCACAATTGCCAGTTCTCAAGGCTGGCAGTGTTTCCCTGAGCATTTCTCACCCATGGGTGTCACCATCTCACACGTGTGTGTGTCAGGTGTCCAGAGAGCCAGGAAATGGAAACCATCAAATCCCAGTGCTGAGGAAATCACTGTGACTCAAACCTGCTGTCCCAGTGTTTGGGAGAACACACACAATTCCATCTTTGGTGATTTGATGTCATCTCCCCTGGCATCCAGCTGGGATTGCTCAGCAATAACTTTTCTGGAAGCACCAAACTTGGAGCACCAGCTGCAAGCACAATCAGCAGCACCACTGCAAACCACGGCAACATTTGCTGCCATTTCCCCACGACCCATCTCCCCTGGCTGCATTTCTGATATTTTAGCCAGCTAATGAGCCCTTGGCCCTTGGCAATGTGTGACTGATTCAGTGGCACTGAGCTTGAAGGCAACAGAAGGCCAAGAGCTGCTTTGTATTTATTTCTTCCTTCAACTGCAAGTCAGTTTTCTTATTGCCCATGCATGTTATTGCCATGGCCACACATAATATATGCAGGAAGCCTTAATTTTACTGAATATTTTACATAGGATAACATAATTCTGTATTTTTTCATTGTAAGTTCTCCACCTGTTGTTTCAGGATTCTTTTTTTTATTTTTTTGCAAATCTCTAGAGCCCAAAATAAAACCCTTCCCTTTTCCCATCCTATAAATCAAAGAACTGCTGAACAGAAAACTCCAGTGATGAATCATTTCAGCCACCTGTAGCTTTTATGATTAAGTACAGTTACATTTTTATGTTGCTGCATGTAAAGGAAAAGAAAAAATGCAGTTTTTCACAGGAGATGTCATTCACACATTTTATTAGTGGCCATAATGTAAATAAATGTAATCCCTGTAACCCGCCCCTTGCTTCATTCTCCAGGCCACAAGCAGAAAAGGCTGAGAAAAAAGTTAATAAAACATGATGGTTCTCAGTGCCAATTTCAGGATTCCAGAGCCTGAGAGTATGAGAGGCACAGCTGCAAAGGATAACACTGAAAATGAGACTCAGGTGATGTGCTTTGGGGGTTAAAAGGCACCACAAAGATCAGCCCTGTTTCCAGCACCTGAGAATAAATATGGAATTGCAAGGTATTTACACAAGGGCTACATGTGTTACTTTATTTATTTGTCTATTTATTTATTGAATCTTAATAAAAAACATTAAATACCTGAATATCAGAATGATCTGTAAAGACAAAAAAAAATCTGAATAGATGATTACTGTAAAAAAAAAACCAAAAACAAAACCAAAAACCCAAAAACAGTTAAAAAGGGAATGAGTTAGAATGGCTGTAGGACAATTAAATTCTTCATGAAGAAAGCAGAAATTGAAAATTAAATTGAGAGAGCATTTGTAGCAACAGCAAAATTTAATTATGTACACTTCACCTTCACTTTTTCTAACAACCAAAATATAATAACTATACTCAAATTTATTAAAAAGTCTTGCTTTATTCTGCAAAGTCTATTAGCATTTATTTTTTAATTTATTCCTTTTTTGCCCTGTTTGGATATGTCTTTTTGATATCTCCTAAGCTTTTTATTTTGCTCCATCCTCCTCACTGTCCTTCCCTCCACCACTACCAAGCATTCTCCATTCTGAACACATTCAATTATTCTCCAAAAAGCAGCATTTTCTACTTCTCCCAGACTTCTTCATGCTCTCAGTCCAGCATAGAGAATAAAGGACACCAGAAACAAAAGGCTTTTCTCTCAACTGCCTCTAAGAGACAGGGCATATCCAACTAAAAGAAAAATACACAATACTTGCATAACTGTGAAAAACAATTCCACTGCCACATTTAAAAGAGGAGAGGTTTCAGAAGGCTAAATTTTTATTTTGTAGCATTTTTCCTTTCTTGTTTCTTTTTTATGAGGTTGTAGGAAAAGTCAGATTAGAAAAATCCTTATTAAAAACTCCTCACTGTTACCTGAATATACCTTTATAATTAATTGAAATTATTTAACATGCATTAAATCTGATGTAATTTTTTTTGTTTCATGCTTTAATGAGTGCTGTGGTGAATTCTAGCCATACCTGCTGCTGGCCTCCCTGTGGCAGCTGTGTGACCACATCCCTTCAGGCCAGGTTACCTCCAATGGGTTCCATCCTGCCATCATCTGAAGCTTTGAAAATGCCACAGTTTTCATGAATTTAATCTGATTTTTTTCTGTGTGTTTGGGCCAGTAGCATTCATAGCTATGAGGAGACAGCAATTGCCATTTCCTGCCACAGCTTTTTCACTGTCCTTCCACACCTCTCTCCCCAGACCCACAAGGAGAAGGACAAATCCAGTAGCCTTCAGTGGTTAAATGCATCTTTGGGGATTCCTTTGGTGTAGTGTTAGTAGTTGTACATGCATTTCTTTTAACATGAGACAGGAAATTGGTTCTGTGGTTGGAAAGTAAAAGTTGCTAGTTTGTCACTCCAGTTTCAGTGCTAACTTGCTTTTTCAGCTCTCATGTTTCCCTTTCCTACACTGATCCATTTTCAGAAGGACACAATGGGAATTATTGGGTAAGATCCCCACATTTAAAGAGAATACAGGAGATCACAAGAGGAATCTGCATCAGGCACAAATCCACAGAGGGTTGTTTTCTACTTTCTACAATTAACCTCATTGTGGCATAGCATGACTTTGATAATTTTAATAGTACAGCTTAAGTTAATACTTAAAATATCTGGAGAAAATCTTCCACCTCTGTCCCTCCAAGCCATCCCCTAAAGAGCTGTTCCAAAATGATGCCATCATTACCCCTCCTCTGTACCCCACAGGGTAACTCCACATCTGTGTACAACTCATGGTGTGGCTGTGCCCTGTGAAGGCAGCACTTCCAACTTTCATGAGATGAACTCTGAATTTACATAAATCCAGCCATAGATATTTAACACACAGCTCCAGAGCTCCTTCCCAAGCTTCACTGTCTCATGCAAAGTCAGCCTGATGTAGCCTGCAACATCCAAGGAATCCTGTGGTATTTGCTGGGTCCCCAGGAT
>JAHXMQ010012342.1:32516286-32534205 GCA_020466415.1 Ammodramus savannarum pratensis
TAAGGCAGAACACAACCCAGAAAAGAGTCTGTATCCTCACAGTCACATCCAATTTTAAGTGATGCCCTTTAAGTGGCTGATGAATGGACATTATTATAAAGATGTCTACAAGACAGGTCTATTGGAGGATCCTGAATAAAATAAAGACTTCAAATACCATTAAAGTTAATGAATTAGGTCAAGGCAGGTAATTTATCACCTGTCTGAATTGGAATCCAATCTGTGGCATCCTTTAAAAAAAAGATACATTCAAATGAGGTGGTGTTCCCAGGGAAGTTCATAGTGAAGCTAATCATAATTCAGATGAGAAAATGCCTGCATAGTTTTTTGCAAAGCCTGACAAGGGATTCTGTGCAAAAGCAGCATGGTAAGCAAAAGCAAATTTCCTCAAATTAATTTGACCTTGATGAAAGGAACATATTTTTATCAATCAGACTTAACAAATATTGACTTTAGGCATTAAGTGAAGATATACATAAACATTCAGGTTGTTGAAACAGTTGTCAAGTTCATTTTCCTTCTGAAATCACAGTTTGCTGCTGAAGATCAAACTGAACTTAACCCCTTGAAAAAACCTGCGGTGCCTCGTAAAGCAAGAGTCGCATGGATTGGTCTCCTCTGTCTATCAGCTGCTAAAAAAAGATGTGTCACACAGGCAGCCTGAGCCCTGGAGCCAGAGTGCTGACTGGGATCCACACAGCTATGACACTTGGAATAACAAGAACCACACTGGGCCCTGTGCCACGGCCCAGCCTCGTTCAGCAGCACCAGCTGGAGGCTGTGAGGACACTTCTGCTTCTGAGTCCCCTCCACCATGCAGGTTTCATTGCCATAGGAGGGGCAGCAAAGCAGCTTGCTTCAAGGAGCATGATTTATGGGTCACCAAGCAGAGGACTTGCCTAAGAAAAGGCTAGAACACAGGCACTGCTTCATTTTGCAAAAATCGGAAAGATGAAAAAAACATTATAATGGTACTTTGTGTTCTCTGCTCTTTGTGGAGGAGGGAGGGGAGAAGAGCAGCTCATGTACAATGGTGCTGTCTTCTTTCAAGTCACTCTAACAGAATCTGAATGAAGAATCAGCCCTCACCCTGGCAGAAACAAGATTCCCAGCACATCTCCCCAGTGCCCGGGCACTCACTGAGCAGGCACAAGGTTTGTCCTGCCAGGCAGGGCACGAGCTCCAGGCTCAGGCTGGGAGTCCCTGCAGGAAAAACTCCCTGCTCAGGAGCTCTTCCCTCCTCCGAGCCCAAAACCCTCTCTGAACTGCCAGGTTCCCTGGGAGAAGGCAAGAGCAGGAACCACAGCAGCAGCCAAGCATTTGCAAACATTCCGTAAGGTGAGCGTGAGAATGGACTTGAGTACAAAAAGGTTTTTTCTGCACCACAGTATTCAGGCATCTATTTTGTGTCATACCCAGCCTTCACCACAGAAACACCTTGAGGCATTTCATGGCTATGTTGACATTTCAATTATGCTGCATTTAAATAGATTTTGTTGTGCTGAGTCTTGTGTCTCTCTAAAACACTTCCTCTTCTATATATAGAGTTATAGAGCTATTTACTAAGGTAAATTCTGACAGAGACTGTACCAAGGAAGCAGCAAAGCAGAAAGTCACAATATTTGCCTCTCCTTTTTAAAAATTCTCTCTGTCTCTCCATTTTTCATCTGCTCCATGACTGGAGGCTGTGCACAGAGAACATTGCAAAGACAGAAGCAGAGCTCCGTAAGGAATCTTCGGAACGGATTTCACGCGAGGAATAGCAAAAGAAGGTTTCTTTTCTCGTAGAACTGGCTGTAAAATGAGCTGGAGATCAGCCTACCTGCTGGAGTGGCCAAAAAGGGTCCAGGCCAACATAAGAAATCTGTGAACAGCCTGGGATTGAAAGGCTGTAAGTAACTCAGGGAGCCACTCAGCCAACCATGTACGCCAATACTTTTCCCTCAAACATTCCTGAAGCTTATAGGAAGCAAAGAACTGGCAGATAAAAATTGCCTCCATAATTTAGCAGCCTGTCTGTAATGACTGACTTCCCCACAAGCCCTGGAAATGTCAAAGCCTCTGCTAGCAGAGTTTGCAGAGCTCCCTTAAACGCTCGTGCACAGCGAGCCCTCCGGAACCTGCGGCTTCCTGAGCCACGGAACAGCCTCACACTCTTTGAAGAAAGAAGAAAAACTAAGAGTCAGTTAAGTTTTATCACTGTCTCCTCTTCCACCTATTCCTGGCTCAGGAAAGTGACAGTTGGCTAATTCCAGACTAGCTAGGTATAAAGGTTTTTTTTTTCTCCCCAGCACAGGCTGTGCCTCTCTTCTGCTGCCTTAGCACTGTTCTGCAAGTGACAAATGGTACAGAGCCTGAATATTTCCCTACATGTATATTTAAGATTTGTACTAACTGCTGTTTATCCAGAGAAAGTAATGGCTTTCAATCCTGATGAAAATTATAGCAGATTCAGGCCAAGTTTTTACTGAATCTGGTTTTATGAGAAAGAATAAAACAAGTGTGCACAGCTCTTCAGCAAGTTATACTGCTCACTTTTTTTCATGTGCCTAGAAATATTTGAGGCAGTGTGAAGGTGATCTCTGGAGGATATATCCAATACCCACTGTTACCCTTACAATCCCATGCTGAAACATCATTGCCAAAAATAGCCTCCTAAAGGTGACACTTCTATAAAAGATGTCACAAGTTGCAGCAAGAGGTTCAGGAGTATATAAGTCATCTTTACAGTTCTACTGCACATGTATTTCATACATTTTGCTTTTCCTATTTGATGCCCCTGCTCCAATTTTACAGCAAGTTTTTAGGTTTGGAGCTTATTTTCAATACATGCAGTTATGCATTGGGTTTGCTTGAAAAACCTCATTATTATATGAATGTGAATATATCTACAGAACAGTGGGTTTGAGGCAAAAAAAGGAATCTGGAAGCCAAAGAGCAAGTGACCACCTTGTACATTTGCAAGGCAAAGAAAACTGCTATTACAACAACAAAAAAAATAAGAAAAAAAAAAGAAAAACAACAAATAAACCACCCACAAACCAAAAAACAAAACCAAAAAAATCCCCCATAATTTAATAAAAGAACCAAAAATAAAACCATTCCCCACATAGCTTCAAAAGAAACAAGTAATTAACAGATGTTAGCACAAATACTTGGGCAAAAAATTTCATTTTTTGAAAGCATCAACACTATCGCATGACTTTTATTGTAATATTTCCCAAAAACTCACTTTCCTCTACAGTGACCACTTATTTCTACATTGGCTTGTCCTTCTCAGCACAGCTGAGGCTCCAGACCTGATTCAGATTTTGAGGAATAATATCTGCCCACCGGTAAAATCCGACGGAATATTTACATAGAAAATGCTCATTATTATTCAGGTGACATAAAGGCTGTTGTGGGACCTAGAAGTGATGCTAATTTTAGGTCATATTTCCAACTGCAGGGAGCAGCTTCTTTTATTTTATATTTTATTTCACTTTCACTTGCTCTACTTGTCACTGCAGTAGGTGATTCAGGTACAGGATGCAGATGAGCTGCAGGATATTAGCTGCTGGTGTAAGAAATATTTCTACAGTTTTACTACAATGCTTCAGACCCATTTCACATCCACAACCATTAGGATAAAATATGAAGGGAAAAACAACCCTGAATGGTTAAATTAATAAAAAAGGAATTGTGTAAATGAGGTAGTATGAGCATATCCCACCTCCTACCCTTTTTTGCAGAGAGAGAAATACAATTTTTTAATAGCCTTTAGTACAACTAAGGAAAACTAACATTTTTCTTTTAAAGCTTAAAACATTAGTCAAGAAACAGAAATTCAGTGATCCTACTAGAAGTGCCCCTTAATCAAAATTCTTGTGGGGGGAGGTTTAAGATAGGAAACACTTATTAAAAGCAAACAAAGAGACAACATCAAATTATGTAAGTTTGTTACATCAAATGATATAACAACTAAACAACTACAGTGATGTAAGTTTAGGGTGGTTAATGGAGGCTACTTTTGGGGGAAAAACCCAAATTCACAACCTAAGGATGTGAATCCTATAAGTAGAATTCATACACACGCTCTTCATCCTGATAAATAAAATTAACAATGATGAAGTGGTCTTTATCTGACAGGGTTGGTTTGCAAACAAGATGTGCAGATTGTTCTGAGGGGATGCAGGCACTGCAGTGACAAAGGGAAATATCTTTCTATCTTATGACAGGTGGGTATATCTGTATACTCTGCTGAAATGCTGCAGTATTAAAACCATGCCTGTTCACTATGAGGTCAAACTGCCACAGTTCATGTGCTTTACACACCTGGGGTGAATGTGATTAGTTGTCCCCTGCCCCAAAATTAGCACAGGAGAACTCTACCACTTCCCCTCCATCAGGATCCTGGAAGGACACGTAAGGTTTGGGCCCCCACAATATTTTACTGAAAAGGAACACATTTCTACAGTTATCTCCTCTTGGCAGAGCAATTCTTGTCTTTAAAAAGCACAGCAAGTCTCGTGACAGCTACACAGGCATGGAAATAGAGGGTAAAGCATTACATGTTCTTTACTACTCCCTCTACTACTCCTAATGCACCTACACTACATTGCTACTACCATCTGTGACTGCACTATTGTGATCTACCCAGTTGTAAGGAAGGAAAACTTGGCTGACCTCTGGGATTTACCCTAAAATACTTAAATAAATTGCTAATCATCATAGTAATTTTAGCTCCTAGGAGTAAGGAAAAAAATGAAAAGGAAAGTCAATTTCCTTGTAGGAATGAGGTAGAGTATCAAGCAGAGTTGTGCCAAAATTCACGCTTCACCTTTTAAAAGCAAACTCAGATCTTTATTCCAATATAAATGAGAACAAAACTGGGATTATACTTGGATGAAAGGACTGAGAACAAGACTCCCAATTAAAATCATACCAGCAAAATCCAGCAATGCATCAACCAGTAAGAAATCCAATTGTTCTGTAGCCCCCGGCTGCCTACCAGGCTCAGCTGTAAGAAAAATACAACTACATCCAAAACTACTTCCAAAAACTCGTATGGAGAACTTCTAAGGGACCCATATTACTTTTCCTAACTTTTTACAATGTATCATGTTCTCTGAAGTGCCTTTATTAGTGCATTCAGGGTTTTAATAAATTGAGACACTATCCAAGATCAGAGATCTACTTCCTTTCAAGCAGCACCTCCAAAAACCCTTCCAACATTCAGAAGTTCAAACCGAATGCTGACTATCACAGTGTGCTCTTCCTGACCTGAATATTTCAAATTCAGTTTTCTAATGAAAATCTCCTATCAAACACCTTTTTTTTTTTTTATTGACAATGGTGCTCTCCTCGGAACAAAGAGAACGACACCTCGAGAATAAGAAATGTGTATCTGCAACCCCTCCATATTTTACCGGCGACAAAAGTTCTCTGACTTCATGCTTCCTCCATACAAAAAAAACCTACAGGGAAAGCTGTGCCATTAAAATCATAGGAGAATCAAGAGTGCACTAAGAGCCCATTATTGCTGCTAATGAGGCTGATACCGCTGCGTCGAGTTGTGCTTTGGCGGCTGCTGCTCCACAATTGAGGCAGCCTGATGGACTCAGAGCCGATTGTCAAACACCCACAAGGCAGCACAGGGAGGTCACGGGGCTGGGCAGCACCAGACACGTGGGGAAAGCCAGGAGAAGGAGGATTGTTTGGAAAATAGAGAGTATGCAAATGCCTTGTCTTTGTCGTAGCAAAGTGTCTGGCAGAGGGGAGCTCTGCTGTTAAACCCCAGGATGGCTCCTGTGCTCCACACAGGTCTCTGCAGCCTATTCCAGCCTCCCTCAGCCACTGCACTGGAGCAGGAGGATGACTTAAAGGAGCTTTCAAAGGGCCACCACTTCCCATGAAGATCCTGAGATATGGCACACCCACACCCACATCCACCCAACCTGTGCAGCTCCCGGTTCAGCGTAAAACCACACGGTTTAAAACACCACAATGATAACTTCACATTTTCAGATGGCACCATTTGTTACAGGGTGGCTGTCTGCTGCCTGTTTTATCTTCTGCAGATGGAAAATCTATGGTTGCTCTTGAAAATGTTTCAGAGAAATTCAAGGAACTCGCTACCAACTTCCAGGGCACAGCAGCTCCCATCGGTTCCTGGTGGTGACACAAGGACAGCGGCGCTCGGTGAGGGGAAGCAGGGCTCTCACAAGCACCAGGTGACTGACTGTGCTCACAACCAGCACACACACAATAAATTACCCAGCAGAGACATAACCATGTGGGGAAGGCTACACTGAGCTCAGCATTCCTGTTTTCACTGGAAGAAAATGACAGGGAGAAGAGTGGCTGTGTCAGGCAGGTCGATGAACTAATAAAATGGATTATTGGATCATATATACTACAAAAATACTGCTATTTATACCCAAAGCATGAGTCAAAACTGGAAAAAAGAAATCCATAAATGTCTAAGTCCATATTAAAGATACTGATGCCTCCCATGATCACAGAAATAACCTCTGCTTTTACTTTCCACAATTAATGGACATATAGCCATTGATAAGCAAGTATTTATTAGCTAAAGTTACAATTACATTTCACATTTAGATGAATTATTTCAGATTAAATTATTTAATTTAATTTTTTGGACACGGAGACAGCAAATATAAAAGGTTGATGTTGATAAAAATCTGTTGAAAAGCAACTAAAAACTGGAAAAAAAACAACTAGTAGAACACTAAAATTCTATGTTAAGAGACCTAGTAAGGTGACAATTACAGCTGAAAAATAAAAAAGCTAATGTATTTCCAGGATTTCCCATTTCTTGCAAGAATTACCGTATCCCTCGATACAATCTTTTTTTCTTCCTTTAATGAAATGCCATTCAAAAGCCCTTCAAGAAGAACAACTGGCAGCAGCTGCAATATTCTTTAGATTTTTATAAAAAGATAAGATGACCTGATTGAAAAATGCTGGTCAGTAACAATAGCTTTGTCCCATCTTTTTTTTTTTTTTTCCCCCAAAGGAGAAAAGTGCTCCCTGACTGAGAAGAGTGGGCACAAAGTGTGTTCTCCTAATCACTCAGAGGTAACAGGTCCCAGCTGAGCTCTACCAGGCAACAAGCTTTCTATTTTCTTTCAAAGAAAGGGAGGTAGACCTCATTTAGAGAATTTAGAAGTTGGATGATTTTTTTATTCCCTCTTGTGAATAGAAATGGCTGCAAAATAGGCTGACTAATGCTGCAGTGGCTCTTCAGAGCCATATTGGGTTTATTGTGCTAAAAAGAAGAACTTGGTACATCTTCTGCAAGAAACTAATGTGTGGACATCCAGGGCTATTCCCAAATTGGTCAGTATTCATAATTCTACAATCAGTATTAATAAACCTGGATTTTGATCTCTTTCAAGTTGTTTCTAATGAATCATCAAAGTTTTCTTCAGAACAGATGAGAGATATAGTTCTATCCCTGTTTCAAATACTCTAATATGTAAGGGAAAGAAAAAAGAAAAAGCCAATGGATAATTTGGGCTGGTTTCCCTTGGCCCTGACAAGGAATGACACAGAACACAGAGCCTGGGGTTAATTTGGATTTCATAATTTAATGACTGGGCCTGTCAATCAGAGAGGAAATGTGTTAATAAAATCAACTCAAGTGCAAGGGGGGATTAGGAATCCTTTCTCTGTGTGGGACTGTGGTGACCAAAGGTTATCGTGGGGAATATTAAAACCAAGAGATGCTGATAAAACAGCTTAGCATGTTTAGCAGCTGCTGCACAAACACAACAATCATTTCCACCCTGAGCACAGAATCAATAGAGAGAATTACTTCCAAATGCCTCCCAGTTTGTTCTCAATGTCACCAGGGAAGGTCTGTCTGAAATGCCAGAGTCACCATCCAGCCCCTCTCCCACCCACTGCCCTCACTGACACCATTTTCTATCTCTAAAAACTCTGTTCGACATCCTGCTCTTCTTCATCTGCCCTGGCCCATCCTCTCCATCCCATAGTCTGAACAAACAGGAGACCAGCAGAATTATTTAGTTCTTAGGCTGCTCCATCACAAAAAAGGAGACACAAAATTTGTCCAGAAGATTTTCAAAATGACTTAGTCAACCATCTTCTCTCACACACATACACCCCCACCCCTTAAAATTAATAAAGAAAATTTGTGGCCAGTTTCTACTCCTCTCTCTAGCTTTGCAATTCAATTTTTTTTTCTTTAAAAAGTTTTTTTTTTCCCAATAAATAATTTGAATCTTTTCTTAACTTTTTCAGCTTCAGTGCTTTGCACTTACTAACAGAACTTCTGGGTCATTTGTGATTTTGTCTGAGTCTTTTATTTTTGAGTCTCTTTGACTGCCATATCTTCTTAGCTCTTAAAGAATTTATTTTATGTATTTGTATGCACTTTTTCAAATGAATATGTGGCACTTAACAAGTCTACAACTGTGTTCTGTGCATCCCAAAGTAAAGCACCAAGAGCCAACAAGTCAAGCAAATAAGAACAGTAATTACAGAATTAATCTACTTTTACTTTTGATTTGAAGTAAACTGAAGCAAAATTAATGTGGTAAAGAATTCCAAAGGAGTGTTGGATAAGCAAATTCTACTTAAAAGAAATAAGAAAATGAGACATTAAAACAGAATGAGTAATTGAGTGGAAAATCACTGGGCATCTACAAAAAGAAAATAAATGGAGAGGGCTAAAGTACCTGGGCAGGGATAATGTGCTTATATCTGACACTTTGGTAGCAGAACTATTATAATCCATATTTCATCCTTGAGCAAAAAATAAAACCAAACCCCTCACCCTTCTCAAGCTATGCTGCAATATTTAATCACCAACTCTAAACTGTTTGCAACAACTCCTTCCTTAAGATCAGAGAAAAAAAAAAAAAGGAAAGATTAAGTAAACCCCCTAGTCTATAATATCATGAGGCATGATGTAACATTTATTTTTCAAAAATAGTTACAAACCTATTGTAAAAATCTTTAAGAATACTGAATAACTCTATGCCTCTTAATATAACCATATTTTTTAGCTTTTTATAGGTTTTTGCTCTAACTGCATCTGAATCAGGCTGAAAAAAATGCAGTAAAGAAAATCAGAAAAATGTTAATTCCAGAAATCTAATGTGAAAAACAAGAGAAGCTGCAGAAATCATGTAACTTTGATGCAAGTTTCAATATCCTTTTAAAAGATGGAGAATATGTTCACTTGCTTGAACATCATTTATTGAACTCTAGATCACATTGTAAGAGCTACAAAGGATAGTAATTATTATTGAAAACACAATAGTGGTCCTGAAATAGGAATAGAGATAGGGAGAGAGAGAGACTGCTCAGTCTGGGAAGATCTAGTACACAATTTCAGTTCTAGTGAGAAAACTACTGTTTGGTGACTTTTAGCCAATCCCATGCAAACTAACTGTTAAAGAAATGTTTATTGTTGGCATAAATCTGCTTTTCTACACCTCTGTAGGACTGAGTTTCTAAATCAGAGGTATAAAAAGTACAATTTCTCAGCCAGCAGCTTCCCTCTGTTAGGAAGTGTGCAGGCTCCTGAACTTTCACTGATTTTGAGAGCTCTGCATGGTGCAGGCTCACAAGTCAAGTCAGACTGCCTGGATTTTCAAAACAGCTATAATTTCAATATTACTTTAAAAGATCAAGATTTAGATTTGAGTGTGATTTTTTTCCCCCCTCACAGAATACCCTGTCCATCACAGCTGGAGTGGAAAAATGACATCAACCATCCAGCTGGAATATGCTTATAACCTTAAAAAAGGGGCTGGACAAGCCTATGGGAAGAGGTTGAGATGGAGGTGGGTTAGGACTGGAAAGAAAGGATATTTAGAGGATAAAAAGGACAATTTTAATAGTCAGAAAATAAATTCAGCAGGCGGAGGAGGCAGTTTATATACATAGATGTAATCAGAGCCCTGTGGTGTGCTGATATCTGCCAGTGCCTCCTGATAACAGGAGCACATCATCAAGAATCCTCCCAGGAATCTCCATTCCTGGGATTTTGAAGTCTGGGACATTGGCAGTGCTGTGTGACAGCACTGGGAGGGTCACAAAAGGCATCCCTTGAGCAGGAGCAGCCTGGCAGGGCCAGGGGCTGATGCTGAGCTCACATGGGAAGCTACAGGAGCCGCATGGAGCAAATGCCACCACAGCCAGCATTCCTGCAGAATGGCTGGGATCACTCCTCCCTGAGGACTGTCCTGATAAGAACTCTTACAGCCCTCATTCCATGCTTTTTTTTTCCTTTTTTCCCCTGGTATTTTATGAATACCAATGCCAAATCTTTTCCTGCCTCTAACAAGTTTTTCTGCGCATTTCTTTGTTTCCTCATTTGGCTCATGGCGCGACTAGCTCTAGCCTAGATTTAAACTCTGTTTTTCTAACAACTTCTTGAGTTTTGTTTTGTTTTACTGAAGAGTAAGATTTCCTTAAACATGAACATCCATATTTCACACATGACACAAAATCCTGGAACAAATAAAAATACCTGTCCTACCCAAGAAGATGAGATGAGATTAGATGGGTGCTAAGACCCAGCTTTTACCAGGAGAAGCTGCTGCCTCTACAAGTTCCTCTTTGTCACAGGATTCCAAGTCAAGATGCCTAAATCACTAAATACTATTATAATTTTATTAAAATTTTATATTTGATTTTGATAGCTTTGTTTTAAAGCTTTGTGTTAAATTAGTATCAAAGCTTAAAAACCACACAGAAATCCTCTTTAAAACACTAATAAATACTTCCAAAGTTTGAACTTGATAGTCTTAGAAGTCTTTTCCAATATTAGTGATTTTATTATTCTGTATCACATCACATTAGAATTGGTTTTACTATATATTATTTTGCTTATATTTGTCTTTGTTATAAAATATTTTCCCAGCTGGTGTCACTAAAATAATTGTCATCTACTAAGACAAGAGTCCTTTGTTCTGAGATGGTATTTTGGGTTTAGTTTCAATAATAATACTGGCTACAGGTTGAGATCCTTGCAATAAGAGCTCAGATACTGGGTGAATTATGCAGCACAAAAAATATTTTCCCATAAAAGAATATTATAACTTATCATCCACATTTCTCTAAATTTTAGTTTCTCTTTGGGCAAGGAACACTTTGAAATAAATTAATTCTGTGGAGTAAATATTTTAAAATGTGTAATGTGTGCTACCCTGTGGCTACTCAACATAGATATAAGCTTATTATACAAATTATTATTTTTTCACCAGTAACTCAGGGCAGAAATCCCTTTTACTGTAATTTATCCATGTTCTTGTTGATGCATGAATAACTCAAGTTCTCTCATGCTGAAAATACAGTAGAGATGCCCCTCTATTAAAAAAAAAAAAAAAAAAATCAGGTATTTTTTCTTGACTGTATTGAATGTAGATAGGGGACAGGTTTAACATATAATCAGAATCCTCTTTTACAGACTTGGATTTTATAACAAACTCCCTTTTGAAGTTGGTACTCTCTGATGAGGCATATTGGATCTACCAAAACTTGAAGTATGAAGTGTTAATTAACAGAGGTGATGCTAATGAAATATAAATATTCTAGCAGCATAACAATAAAGAAAATGACTTTCAGATAATTTTTTGGATCATGCTTGCCAGTACCACATTAAACTGAGCTATACTTTAAAATTACCCTTTTACTTGCCTACATGTCTGATAGCAGCTTAATTAGTGGCTTAAACCCAGTAAAAAATCATAATTTCTTATCCTTCTCTTACTTCTATTTTGTGAAATTGTACTTGCATTAGAAGTTCCTTTCTAGTTTGGTGTTTGCAGCCTGGAAACTGAGAAGTTTGGCCCAAGCTCCAAATGGTTGGGACTGAAGATGCATGAGGAAAACAGGAAGAAGGACAACCAGAAGAAAAACTATTAGGAAAGGACACAAAGTGCACATTTTTCCTCTTCTTTCTTCCACTCACACAAAAACCTGTTCTGACATTAAAAGAAATCATTGCAACAAAGCAAAGGGTCCTTGTTACTTCAGAGGTGTGAGTCTGTCTAAATTTGGGACAAATGAGCAAGTTGAAGGCATTTCAATTTCATTTCAAAAGGACTAAGGGCAATCTTTAAAAAGGTCTTCTATTATAATTGGAAAAAAAAAGAAATTTCTACTTTGCTAAAAAATATAAAAATTTATATATCACTTTGGTTTTCACTTGGTATATAATAAGCAGTGAAAAGTAAAGCCACTTCAGCAAGTTCACTTTTCCATCTGCTAGAATTTATGCCAGTATTTTACAATCCAAGGGAATTTTTAAATATACCATTAATGGCTATTTCATTTTCAAGTGGAAATGGTGGAAAGCTCATCAAACTTGCACTCCTGGGAGCAATCCTGAACTAAAAGTGGGATGTCCAGAAGACACAACATAAATATTTCATCTCTAATTTCTCTGAATATTGATAAATAGCTCTAAGAGTTGATCACAGTAATTGTTAACAGTTCTTTATCAATTAGCTCAGCAGTGCCATCCCCATAATAAGCCAGTAAAGTAATTCTCTATCCTTAGATCAAAACTCAGAAATTAGAATTTATCCTTAATAGTAATTAGTGGGGAAAGACAGGATCTCAATCTTCTTGTTCAAAAATGGTTACTATCACTTTGAGTGAATAAATATTTACCTCTCTACTGGTTCCAGTAGATTACGGAATGAAAAAAACCAGAATATTTGATAATTTTCATTTTTTAATTGAATATTCATTTTGCATTTTGTCCAACTCTTTGGCAGATATACTAAATCAAAATTCCTTCTGGAGTTCTACTGAGTGTGCTTAATTGATAACACCAGCTAATTAAATTTACAACTTCTATGCATATTAATTCTTCATTTTTATTTTGGCACTCTGAAATTCCATCAAGCTCCTGTTAATAAAGGACGCAAACATGGGTATTTAGCTGTTTCTGTTGCTTAGTGTACATGTGGAGTTTCAAAGCACAGAATTTAGAACCTATAATAAAATGGACACCTTTTGAACTCACTTGGAATATAAAAGACAACCTCAAAAAGCCAGACTTTTCTGAACCTGTAGCGATCAAAGCTGTGGTTTACTTAGGAAAGATAATTATTCTAAAATCTTTTAGATCAAGATACAGATTATCATATATTAAAATCCTTAGGGATATGTTTTAATGTACAATATCCACCTTACAGTCCCCTTCCCCTTTTTCCCAATTTACAGAAAATATAATGCACAGATTTCACTGGCAGTGATGGGTGCTGTCTTGATTAACCCAACTAAACTCAAAACATTTTGTGACTTTGATTTTAAATCTCTTTACATCATGAGATCCAGAAAAACTTCCCAATCTGTGGATTTGTCCTTAGAATGCATTCACAGGTGGTCAAATTATTTTTTCCTTATTGATCTGAGGCTTCTTGTGCACAGAAGAATTCAATGAAGAGGGCCACATCTGTATTGCTATAATTGTTACAATCACTCTCATTTTGCAGCCACAGCTCTGATTGCACAAGTTTCTGTTAGATAAAAATAAAACTTTTATTTTTCTCTTTTTCCTTTCCAAAGCTCATGCCTATTTGATAGCAGCATCATCTCACACCATCTTGAAGGAAAGGAAAGTAATGAAGACCAGAAAAGACAAGGAACTCTTGGGTTCAGAGCAGTACCAAGACTCCCTCTCACTGGTGGTGTGCATTTGGCCACCCACCAGTACATTCCAAATCTGGGATTACATTCCATATCTGGGATTGTATTACTCAAACAAGAAAGAGATATTTGACAACAGTCAAAAAAAAAAAAAAAAAAAAAGAGTTGTAGGGTGATTGGGAGATTCAATTCTCCTTGGAATATTTTCCTCTTTGATTTATCTTCCTATTTCAAAAGGTATTTCCTAGACATTAAAAAATAGTATAAGTACTACAGCACCCCAAAGCAAAGAGATGTTTTCAAAACTGATTTAGACCATTTAATTCAATGAGCTACTTTATCTGAAGTCAGAGAAAAGTGGCTTTGACAACCAATAATAAAACCTGGATCTTTCAGAATGTTGTGTTAATAAGACTTGAATTTGATGGATGAATTTTGCTGACCTCACAGTAAACCTTTTACATTATGGGGATGTCTTAAATAGCACTCAGTAAATGTGCTTGTTGGAGAGAGGAATGGATGTGGATATATTGGCTCCTATTGGCACATCATTGCTTTGTTAGATTTCACTTTTATTTTTGAAATCCTGATGCACTTCAGGTCACTGATAATAACCAGCAGTCATTCCCAAAGGATTTCTCACAGTGTAACCCCAGTGAACTCATGCTGCTGTCTATTATCCACTCCAGATGTGTGCCACTAAATAAGCTGAGATTTACAGCCTTTGGGAGTAGTTAGTAAGTGGAAAGTAAAAACAAATAAACTGTGTAGTTTTCTGTAAGATAAATTATATCTAATTGAAGGAAGACTTTCATTGTGGCCAAGACTCTCCAAGAATATGGCAAAACATACAGCTGTTTGTAAAAAAAGCTGCTTCATTTCTTGGAAAAGATGAGGCCCAAGCTGTGTCAGCTCCTGAATTAGGCAGCAGCACTAAGCTGTAGCTCAGTCCTTCTGAGAGCTGTCAAAATTCACTCCTTCACAAGGAAAACCAAGTTTAACATAGGCAAGGCAAAAGGACAAGGAGGAGAAGGAGGAACAGGAGGCTGAGGAGGATTTTTCTCTGTCTCAGCTCTTCTGGAATTTCCAAAAATCCCCCCTGAGCTGAGGGATGACACCAGTCTGACCTCACTGACCCAGCTCCATCTGTCAGGTGGTGCAGTCCAAGCCTTAAACACAAAGCTGATGAAGGCTGTGGATCCTGCAGCTGTGAAGTGCAGGACACTTAGTGTGGGTCTCTCCTGTGCCTGGCCTGGTTAGAATTATTGATTGCATTACTAGGAGCTAATAGACAATAAACAGCATGGCCATGGTGTGGCCATGGAGGAAAAAGTTGAGGTTATGGAGGTGAAAACATAAAGTTTCTCAAAATGGATGACAGAAGTTCATAAGATTACATGGGGAAAGGAGATCCAGATGCAACACTGTGGGAGATGCTTATCTTCCCAAAACAAAGGGCACACACTCCTTGTCTCCCCACCAGCCCTTTTTCTAATATATTCCCCAAACAATGACTGCTGGCTCCTGGCAGAGATTGGATCCTTGGCCAGCTGGACCTTTGCAGAGAAGTTATTTTGGGGTCAGAATTAAAAGGAAAAGTTTCTCCCCTTGCCTTCTAATCCCCCTTACATTTACCTTTCTCGGTTACAGTACATAAAGCTATTGAATTAGCCAATAAAGGCCAAGTATTAAAGCTATTATTTCTGCTCTTCTGAAGTTACACTTGAGAATAGAAGGCTTGGAAGAAGTTCTGCTTGATCCTTAGGGGGAGAAAAGGCTTATTTATAAAAAGGAACAGATGTAGCTAGATGAAAAGAAGCCAACCATAACACTTAAGAAAAAGGAAACAAAAAAAAAGAAAAGGGAGAGTAATCCTTCACTCAGCAAAAAAATGGATACTTGCAATATGTGAAGATGCTATTAAAATGCTTCTTTTAATAGCATTCTATTATGCTTCTGAAATGTTCAACTTAAAAATTATTTTGCTCATAAGTAAATTGAACTTTTTGGGGAAAAAAAAAACCCTAAAATTACTGAATCACTTGGGCACTATGTTTTAGAGAAGCACGAATGCAGGAGACTTCCTTTAGTTTTATTGATAAATATGTCTTTTCTTCTTCTATTATAATTCTTATATTCATTAAATGAGCTTCAGAAGTCTCAGTTTATATTCAAAATTGTTTATTCTGCACCTGATCATTTGTACCAGTAGGCCATGGCGGTGCATGGATTTCCCTGCTCTGCCCTTACAATGTATGCCTGAGAAGAATTTAGGCTAAATTCAGATGGTGGGGAAGACAACAGAATGGCACATGGGTGACAAATGGCTGCCCCTCCTGCTCTCTGGGCACGTTTACAGCCTGATTTGGAACCACATTTCTTTTTGCACAGGGTTGTACAAGTACCAAGGCATGGCAGCACGCTCCCTAACAAGAGCCTTGTGGCTTATAAACCTTAACATATGAGGTTATTTTAATTCCTTCATCTAAAAGCAATTCTCCCAGGTGGCTTCTAAAGACTGAGATAACTTATATTTGTGTGACAGAGAAGCAGAGAGGAAGCACAATATTTTATTGATGATTTGAAAAAGTCATCAGCAAGCTCCAATTTGTATTCTAATGAATGTGAACTGTGTTGTTGCCATCCCTTAAAAAAACTTATCAACCAGCCAAAATTATCCTAACTCTGGTCTCTTAAATTCTACCACACATCCACAGTAAGTGGAACTCAATGGGCCTCATCTAACAGTATTTTTGCTAACAATTTAGTGAGCAGTATGGAATTAATTCACAGCAGTATCACCACAGGCTGTGCTGGAGGAAATTCATGGTGCTGAGGATTAAAACCCAATGACAATGATTACCATAGGTATGGGGTTAGTATTTGCAAACTGCTTTTTGTGTTTATCTCCTTACAGGAATAATTAGGCTTGTTCTTGGAAAGACTGAATAAAAGCCAAAAAGGACATAAGCATAAATGCATAAGTAGCTGTGGGTTGATATTAGGAGGAACAGAACAGCTATGCCACTTGATTTTTAATAAACAAGGCATGTTGTGTGGAAGAAATAGAAGAAATTTGAATAGCAGGACCAAAGGGTTGAGGGAAAAGCCTCTTCCATTGCTTCTTCCAGGATGCTCACCTGCAGCAAATGTTACCTATGCTGCATTCAGTGAAAGTGAAAATCCATTTCCCTACATTCAACACCAAAATGCCTTTCAGAAGCTGGGAGTTGTGTTTTATTTTTTCTTTTCATTTATTTTGCAGAAGAACATTTAGGACACTCCAACTAGGACAGTAATGCCACTGTAATTCTCCAGTTTCCTGCTCAGTTTTGGTCCTGTATGAGCACCAATGATAATCCTCCGCAAAAATAAAGAAACAACTAAAACCTTGGTTAATGCCATTTGAGCCTTTTTGATCAGAAGGCTCCAAAGGTTGTTATTAACACAAGCTTTACATGTTTTTGTGCAACAATTATGCAGAATTTAATGTTTTTCTTCCACATATTTACAATTTAGAATTGATCTGGGTGCTGGAGGTTATTTTCCTCTCATCACACAACAAGTACAGTATCAACAGCTACACCCAAGGGAATAATTCCTTCAGCAGGGAAGCCCAGGCCCATCCATTTTCTCTAAGAGCTGAATGGGAATGACTACCCAAAGTAATAGGTTTTAAAATGTTTTCTGAGATAAAGCAGCAGCACTCCAGCACTTTTTTTTTTGCATTGTGATTCTGTTAGGAAACAGGTAGGCAGCAATACTTCAGTATGTAATTCCATTTACACACAGATCTGAATGCAGACTTGAGACTCCTTTGTGTAATTCAGCACTCTGGAATTGTCACACTGGGTGTATCTCACTAAAGCCTTGTATTATAGATTGCAAATGCAGAACAGTTGTTAAGTTCCTATCCCTGGGGAAAGTGCAGGCTCTGCAGATTTGGAGTGCTCTGTCTGCAGTGAGAGGGAGCCAGCCAGAAGCTCTGTGCATCAGCTTTTCTCCTGGCCAAGGAAAAAGTGACCTTGCTCCTGTCCTTCTTAGCAGCTCTGAAAGACGTGCAGGAAATTGCATGAGAAGTGGGCAGCAGCAGAGGAGAGGAAGTGGATATCCCACCCCTTGGGGCTGTACACAAATAAGACTGTGAATAAATGCACGTCTACCTTTCACTGAGCTTTCTTTCCTCGTATTTTTTCATATTCACCTTCTCTCTCCTGCCTTTGCTCCCAGGCAGGCTGTTCCTGTCTATCACCCTGCCATGGGACCAGGTGGCACTGACAC